>PVIH01004410.1:7122-94903 GCA_004025045.1 Sigmodon hispidus
TTTTTTTTTTTTTTTTTTTTTTTTTTTTTTTTTTTTTTTTTTTTTTTTTTTTTTTTTTTTTTTTTTTTTTTTTTTTTTTTTTTTTTTTTTTTTTTTTTTTTTTTTTTTTTTTTTTTTTTTTTTTTTAGCGTTTTGAAATAGAGTGTCACTAATTTGCTCAGGCTAGTCTTAAACTTGCTTGGTTCTGGCGTTAAATACACGGAGTCACTTTAATATGGCCCCTTGCTTTGAAAGAGAAATAGGAATCAGCATCTGCATCCTTTTCCTTCTCCTCCCCAGTCTCTTGGTCTTCAACAGAGATAGTCTGGAGGTCTTACAGCCATGTTAGTATTGTGATCATAAAGGCACCAAAACAAACGCCAACACTTCATATAGGAAAGTGTGCAAAGGAAAGGAGCTTAGTCTTGGATAGTGTCACCACACCGCTAGCTGCCCAGCGCCAGGTACTCCTAACTCAGAGTTTCTTATTTTGAGAAGAAAATGAGCCCGTGTCTCTTTAAGCCTCTATTACACTGTCTGCTATTTTCAGCTCTTTGTGTGTGTGTGTGTGTGTGTGTGTGTGTGTGTGTGTGTGTGTGTGTGTTCCTATTGCTCACACAATACGGGGATTTAGAGATATTAAAACACTTTGTGAACAATGAAGTAATGTTATCCTATTATTAACCTTCCCTGGTGACACTGGGCTTATTTTTTAGACTTGCTCTAGTGCCTCTGTCACGTGCAGAGTTAGCCAGGAAAGTCTTAAGTGTGTACTTTCTCTTAGAGGTGGCTAGCTCCTTGTGAACGCACTTGGCATGCATGGTTTTCTCCTCTGCAGAAGACATTTTTCTCTGTCAGTAGAGCATTGTTACCAAGGGCTCTTTGCAGAGACAGGCAAAAAGCCCCAGGAGATGTTGTAATTGTATTTGTTGAAACAAAATTCAGCTAGTAAATTTAATTATCCTTGGTTGTTAGGGTGATCGCTTCTCGCTTTTTGTTGGAATTCCAGTGTGGTCTCCAGAACTCAAGAATGAGAACAGGGGAGAGGATCTGGACTCCAGGGCCACAGGAAGAACAAGAAGGGGCCTGCAGATGATCGCCTGCAGAGAAGTGCACAGCCAGCCTTTCTCTGTGTGCCTGATAAAAACCTCAAACCACAGGCACTTAACTTTTGCATCTGGGAATCGAATCAAATCAAATCAAAACAAAACAAAACAAAACAAAACAAAACAAAACAAAACAACAATAAAACCTACACACTTGGAAGGATGGTTAAGCAATGGAATTGTTTAGTACAAGGTTTGATCTCTCTCTCTCATTTATCTCTCTGTGTCTGTCTCTTTCACTGTCTCTGTGTCTCTCTGGGTCCCTCTCTGCCTATCTCTCTCTCTGGAGGGGAAGAAGAAGAGAGAGAAAGATAATGGGAGGGGACGAAAGGGAAGGAAGGAAGGAGAAACTCCACAGGGTTCCTTGTGGCCTTCTGTCCCTGCACAGCGGTGACCTTGGTTTTTTAGGGACAAGATAACCTGTAATGAGAAGGCAAAGGTGTTCTCATGAAGATCAGACCCTGGAGCTTTCTGGTTGGTTATTCCTGGGCACATCCCACCGTCCAGGTCCTCCAGGGCAGGCAGGCACTGAGCACTGCGAAATCACTGAGAATCACAGGAACACAGGGGCTCTGCCATCTGACCAGCAGGATTGACTGACTTCTCCAGGTTGGCTCTGACTTTACCGGGGAGTGTCATTGTTAAGCTGAGGTTATTTCTTTTTAGAAAGCCCTGTCACTGTGAGGAAACAGTTTCTCCAGGGAGGCACAGTGGTCCCTCATACACCTGAACGGTGCAAGCCTTCCAAGATGCATGACTTTTGGGGACCACAGTGACTAACGCTGGCCTCCGCAGCTAATGGGCGCCACCTGCAGGGAAAGAGGAATCGGAAACAGATTTTATAAAACTGTCTCAGGCTGGAATGATTTCAATACCAACATTTTGGGGAATATTTTGAAATTAAAATTGCCCTCTTTTACCCCCTCTCTCCTCGGAAGTCTGCATCGCAGGGATTGGGCTTACATTCACGCAGACTTACGCTTCAGATTCGCCTTGTGCAGCAACCGTCGAGTTGTCTGTTCCAGCAATAGGTGTCCCGACCGCAACACTTGTCACACATCAGGGATGGATTAAGAAAAATCTCCCCTCAAACTGCATCTCAAAGTTCTGCGCATGGATTTCCTCTGGAGTCAGTTATGGAATTGATGGGTTTGGATTCAGGTCTCTGGTTTCTTCCATATTCTATTAACAGAAGTAGTACAATTTCTTTTATCAGACACATGCTTGGGGCTCACTATAGATAGGTTTGCACTACTTTTATATTTATAACGCATTTGTGCATTTTTGTGGCTTTCTTGTCAGTCCTGGCAACTGAGGTGTCTTCATTGCTTGTCCTGACTCCAGAAACTGCATGAAAGGGGTTAACACTGTGTCTTGGTGCACACAGTTTGCAAGCATGTTGTCTGGCTCCAAATTTAGAATTCCCAACCAGTAACCCCTGCTGCCTCTGGGGTAAGGAAAAAAAAATGCTCCCAAAATAGAGCTTAGTGTTCTATTTCTAAGTGTTTCTATTTCAGCTTGCATGTATTTTTGACATATTTTTTCCATTTGCACCTAAAAATAGAAAATATAACTTTAGCTTGGTAATGAAAAAAAAAAACTCTATGATATTTTAGGAACTATTTCCTTTCCACATGGATTTTTTGTTTTAGAAATCAAAAGCAGAAAGATGTCTGGGAAATCTCCAAATATTTACTAAAAACAACTTCGAAATAGTACATGGATCAAAGAATAAAAACAGAATTAGGACTTTTTAGGCCTGAGTAAAAATGCAAAATATAACAATTGCATGATATACCACGGAAGCAAGCTTGATGAAAAGTACTTTACCCAGAGTTGGTTTCCTTTTCTAGAAATGTGGGGACCAGGAGTGTTTCTGAATGCTTGTTTAGACATTACCAGTTCAACATGCCTAACAGGAAACCCCAAATCCCCAACACTCTGAAATCCAAAATACTCTAAAACACAGAACTTTTTTTGGATGACAGCGCTCAAAAATTTGGGAGGGAAATTTTGGATTAAAGATAATCAGTCTGTTCTATTAACTTCTTGAGTTAAAAAGTTGCTAATTTATGCTGTCAGCTTCAAATGTGAGGAACTGGGAGTGGGAGAGCCAACTAGCCTGACCACAGTGGCTCACAACTCTCATCCCAGCCTCAAGAGGTTGGAGTGGATCAAACACTGAGAACATACCTCTAAAGACCCTGCCCAAGAAAACATCCCCACAAAACAAAATAAAAACAAGATTAAACCCAGGGCAAAGCAAGCAGAAAGGTAAATAAAGAATACCATAGTAGAGATTTTAAATTACACTTATTTTCATGTGTGTATGTGCATACACGCACATGTGTGCGCTTACCCACATGCCCCAGAGAACATGTGTATGTCAGAGAATAATTCTCAAGAGTCTTATCCCCACTCCTCAATCATGTGGGGCCTTTGAGATGAAACTTAGGCCCTTAGCACTTATACTTCCCCAGACACCTCACCAACCCCTTGTAAAAATTTTAGATAAATAAATATATAAAGAGTTGGGCAAATAAGAAAGCCCAAACCAGTCTAAAAAAAGTTAGTAAATCTCAGAAAATACACAGATACTTGGAAATTGAAGAATACCCTTTATGTGTGTATCATGTGTGGTGTATATGCATGTGTATTTACATGTTTGTGAATACATGTGTATGTGTATAAAAGTGTGAACACAGGGTGTTTGTGCATGTGAAGACCTGAAGTTGTTGAAGAGTGTCTTCTGGATTTCTCTTTGTTTAATAAGGCAGATATCTTGCTGAATATGGAGCTTACCAATTCTAGACAGTCTAGTTTGTCAGTTTAATTGAGGGATTCCTGGTCTTTATTTCCTACATGCTGGGGTTACTGGTGGCTAACAGGCCTATCCAGCTTTTTTATGGGTTCTGGAGATCTGAACTCTGCTCCTCACATTTGCATGGCAAACAATTTACACCCCCCCAGCCATTTTCCCAGTCCAACAATACATTTTTAAAGATTTAATTTTATTTATTACTGTAGTGTGTGTGTTAATGTGTGTATGTATGTGAGGGTACATGTACCATGGCATGCATGTAGAGGCCAGAGGATAAGTTTATGGAGACAGTTCTCTCCTTCTATCCTTTCATGGGTTCTGGGGATTAAACCTGGATGCTCAGGGTCCCATCATCTCAGGCAGCAAGCACATGTATCCACTGAACCATTTGCTGTCCCAAATAATAATATACTTTTGAATGAATAGAGTTGTCGTCATCTGAATGTAATTGTCCCCCATAATCTCATAGAGAGTGGCTCTATTAGGAGGTGTGGCTTTGTTGTAGTGGGTGTGGCCTTGTTGGAGGAAGTGTGTTACTGTTGGGGCAAGCTTTGAGGTTTCCTCTGCTCAGAATACTGTTGTGTGTGGCAGCTAACTTCCTGTTACCTGCAAGATATATCACTCTCAGATCCAGCACCACATCTGCCTGCATACTGCCATGCTTCCTGCTATGATGATAATAGACTGAACCTCTGAAATTGTAAGCGAGGTATCCCAGTTAAATTTTTTTTCCTTTATAAGAGTTGCCATGGTCATGGTGTCTCTTCATGAAATAGCAAACCCCAACTAAGACACAAGTTGGTACCAGGAATTGGAGTATTGCTGAAATAGGCCTGACAATGGTTTATTTATTTATTTAAGGAATTTAAACTTTGGTATTTTGAGTTACGAAAACAGTGGAATGCTCTAATTATTGCTAATGGACCATACTAGTGGAAGCATGGAAGACAGAGGTGCTAAAAGTTATCTGAATTGTCAGGGGCTCACTTAGGTTTCATGGAAGAATTTTAGACTGTTGCCTAGCAATTACTCTTGTGATATTTTGGTGAAGAAAGTGTCTGCTTTTTGCTCTTGTCTGAAGAGTCTGCCTGAAGCTAAATGAAGAGTTTTAGATTGATTCTATTGGCAGAGAAAATCTCAAAACAGCCTAGCATAGACTCTGTCCTGTGGCTATTAGTGGTAACTCTAATGAAGATTTAAAATGAAAAGGAGCAAGCTGAGCAGGGCAAATTACAAAGTGCAAATTCAGAGGAGAAAAAGAGCTTCAGGAAGTAGAATTGAGCTAAGTCTTGTGTTCTGTAGATAAACAGATTTTAAAATGTAATAAAAAGGAGTGGTGACTCAGGGCAAGATCTCACCCAGTTCAGTTTCTAACTTGTGAAAAGAAACTAAAGAAAAGCCTAAAGCCTGGTGTGATGGGGCACACCTTTAATTCCAGCACTGTGAAGGCAGAGGCTGATGGATATCTGAGTATGAGGCTAGCCTGGTGTACAAAGCAAGTTTTAGAACAGCCAACATTAGGCAGTGAAAGACAGAAAGCTGATGAAGCTGTAATTGACCAAGGGGTTCATGTTCCAGTTCCAACAAGCAGCAGAATTTGGCAGCTTTGGCCACATGGTTCTGACTTTAGTGTTAAGGATAGAAGAAAGAGGTTATGGAGTTTGCCTCTTTGACTAAGGATAGATATTGAGGTCATACATGTGTTAGGTATGTCCCCAAATGGAGGCCTAATAGAGAGGCCATTTCATGAAGCTGTGAATTTGAAGTCTAGATGCTTTAGAGACTCCCTAAGATGTTAGAGACACCAGAGTCTTGGGATACCTACCTAGGAGAGCTACTAACAGGGAGTAGTAGAACCAGCCCAAGAGAAAGAAGCATGTTGTAGTTAACAAAGCTGGACAGAGTTGGAGATCTGAAGGTTGTTTTGATATCAGACATAGAGATACAGAGTTTGAAGTTTGCCCAACTGGCTTTGGCTCAGTATTTCCTAACTATGCTCCCTTTCCTGCATTTTGGAATGTCAATGTGTATCCTGTGCCATCATATTTTGGAAGTATGTTATCTGCTATTTGATTTTGATTCTTACAGGTGATTACAGTTAAGAGATTGCATGACTCTCTGAAGAGATTTAGAACTTAAGCTTTAAAATATTGTTGACACTGTGGTAGGCTATGCGAACCTTTGAAGTTGGACTAAATGAATTTTGCATTATATTGTTACAGGGGGGCCGGGGAGTAGAATTTGGTAGTTTGAATGTAATTGGTCTCTATAATCTCATAGGGAGTGACATTATTAGGAGGTGTGGCTTTGTTGGAGTGGGTGTGGCCTTGTTGGAGGAAGTGTGCCACTGTGGGGACAAGCTTTGAGATTTCCCATGAACAGTATACTGCCAAGTGTGGCAGTCAGCTTCCTGTTGCCTGCAAGATATGTCACTCTCAGCTCCGGCACCATGTCTGCCTGCACACTGTCATGCTCCCTGCCATGATGATGATGGACCAAACCTTTGAAATTGTAACAAGCTCCCAATTAAATATTTCCCTTTATAAGAGTTGCTGTGGTTATGGTGTCTCTTCACAGCAATAGAAAACCTAACTAAGACATTCAAGAAATGAGTCATTGAGGAAATCATGGATTATATGAAGAAATTCTTAGAGTCAAATAAAAATGAGACCAGAAGCTACCAGAAATTTAGAACCCTAAGAGGAAACTTTGTAGTTATACACATCCACATTTAATAATAAGCTTGCAAATAAATGACCTAATTATATACTTCAAAGCTCTAGAAAAGCAAGAAGAATCCAAATTCAATAGTTGCAGATGGAAATAAATAATAGAAAATAGGTCAGAAATTAATTAAACACAATGAAAAAAACAATACATAGAATCAGAAAGAGAATTGGTTCTTTGAGATGATTGACAGGATTGATTGACTCAGAGCTAAACTAACCAAAATAAAGAGACAACTCAAATTAATGAATTAGAAATGATAAATGAGTTGTTAGACACAACAAAATTCAGAAAATATCCAGTTGTCTTAGTTAGGGGTTTATTACTGTGAAGAGATACCATGACCATGGCAACTCTTATAAAGGAAAATATTTAACCGGGTCCAGCTGGCAGTTTAAAGGTTTAGTCTGTTATAACCAAGGTGGAAAGTATGGTAGTATTCAGGCAGACATGAAGCTGGAGAAGGAGCTGAGCGTTCTACATCTTGATAAGCAGGCACCAGGAAGCGAGTGTGAACCTGTAGGTCTGACTTCCGCTTCTGAAACTTCAAAGCCCACCTCCTGTGACACACTTCCTCCAACAAGGCCACACCTTCAAAATAATGCTACTCCTAATGGACCTATGAGGTCATTTTTATTCAAACCACTACATAAGGGAATATATGAAAATTTAAACTTGGAAAATCTGAAAGATATGACTAAATTTCTGAATACATATGACTTATCAAAATAAAATATAGAGATAAGCAATCAACAGACTAATAATAACCAAGAAAAATAGAACAGTAGTTTTAAGTCTCCTCCTAAATTGAAATTGAGGGCTGGAAGACTTATTCTTGAATTCTACCAAACTTTCACAGTACTAATACCAACATTTCTCAAGTTGTTTCACAATATAGCAAAGAAGGGAACACTACTGAATCCATTCTATGAAATCAATGTAATCTGATACCAATGCTCAATAAACACACAGCGAAAGGGAAACCTCAGAACAGTCATCCTGGTGAGCACAAGAGCAAAATTCTCAACAAAACATTACACACTGAATTCAAAGTCATACTAAGAAATGCACACATTATGACCCTAAGGATGCACCTCTGGCTCAGTGTATGTGAATCAATAGCTGTATTGTGCTATATTAATGACTTAAGACAGAAGTCACATGTCCTTTCCATGAACTCAGAGAGGGCATTTGTTAAAGTGCAGCAAATAGCTAGATTAACATAATACAGCCTGTATATGACAAACAGAATATGGGATTCCTGACTGTGTCTCTTTATCTGTATCTTTTTCTTATACCTTTCCTTTTCCTCCTGTTTGTTTTACAATATTCTGATTTGTTTTCTTTTGCTTTATCTTTTTATATTTTATTTTTATTCTTGAGATGCCTGTTTGTTTTCTAAGGAGCAACAGAAAGGATGTGGGTCTGGGTGAATGGGAGGAGGGGGGAACTAAGAGGAGCAGAGGGACAGGAAACCATAATCAATATATTGTGTGGGAGAAAAATTAGTTTCAATAAAAAAAAAAAAGCATGTCAGTGGTAGAAGCTCCAGAGGAGACCTGTGAAATTCTATCTTCTGGCCAACATAAGCGTCACAAGCTAAGCTTAGAGTAACTATGGTACCTGCATTCAGTTTGCACAAGAATAACCCTGTCAACAACCAGGCACAGGTGGAGAAGACATAATATTTTGTTTTGTTTTTCAAGACAAACCTGTATAACCTTGGCTGTTATGGAACTTGCTCTGTTGACCAGGCTGACCTCCAACTCAGAGATCTTCCTGCCTCTGCCTCCAGAGTGTAGGGATTAAAGGCATGTACCTCCAAGCCTCCATGTGAGATCTCTTTAAAGGTCCATTTGCAAGACAAAGATGCCAGAGTCAGCATAGGTCCAGAGGTCCAGGTACAGATGAGTAGAAAAACTGGACTTCTGCTGGCCTCTTCTAGTCTAGCTAGGATGCTGCCTCCATTCACACACTGAAAGTTTAGAATAGAAAATTATTAAACTTGATTGCCCAATGACCTGTGACCATGAAAGAGTTTATGTAAAAGGCTTTAAAAGTATATAAAATGTAGAGATAAATTCACACATGGTCTTTGTTGAGAAATAGATGACTAAATGTGGCAGATGACATAAGATTGTGACCCCTTGAGTATTCAGACAATGAAAGAGAGGAGAACAGCCCCATGCTCATGGTCATAAAAGTTGTTTTTCTACATTCTATCCGTGTGCCTGCTGTAGGTCTGGGCTGGCACCTGACCTTGAAAGATCATAAAATAAGATGCTCCAGTTTTGCTGGGTCTCCAGTGCTCATTATTATAAAGTGAGAATCTTTGCTCCCCATATTTTTGGATAGTTATCTTAGTTAGGGTCTCTATTGCTATCATAAAGCACTATAATCAAAACCAACTTGGGGAGGAAAGGGTTTATTTTATCTTATACTTCCACATGATAGCCAATCATTGAGGAAAATCAGAGCAGAAACTCAATCAGGGCCAGAACTTGGGCCAGGGCCTAATATAGAGTCTGTTTACTGGCTTGCTCAGCCTTGTTTTCTTAGGCCATCAGATCCTCCTGCCCAAGGGTGGAACTGTGCCTTGTGGGATGGTCCCACCTACACCAGTTATTAATCAAGAAGATTTATCACAGGTGTGCCCACAGGCATTTTCTCAACTGAGGTTCCCTCTTCCAAAATGACTCTCTCCTGTGCCAAGTTGACAGAAAAACCAGCCAGCACAGGAGTCATTGCAGGGTTACTGTATTGGGGTGGAAATTATAGTCTCAAGGAAGTAGGGGCTGCATCCCATCTCCCCTTTGGGTGGCTCACTGTGTCAGAACTTTGTATCTCCCCAACACTTCAGAAAAGACCCAAGACGATTTAGAGAGCTGCAAAACTCATGTAGGGAACATTGGCAAGCACCTCAGAAGAAGGGTCCCATAACTGAGACAACCAAGCAACTTTGTGTATGAACCAAAGTAGGTAAGCTGGATTACAGTACTGCTTTGGTGTCTGGATATTTACAGAGGTCAAGAAAAATATGGCCGAATGTATCCTAGATATGAAGTGAATGTAGAGTATTCCTCTTGGCTTCATGTTTCTGTAAAGATGTGAGAATGGCTGAAGTAACTGCAAGGACCCAGAAAATCTTCAGTGTGTGTAGAGGTTGAGTGCATAGGGAAACCTATACACAGGAACTAGCCAAAGCAAGCCTAGAGAGCCAAAGAAAGGGAGAAACTGTGCTATACTTTATATTTAATAAAATTGGCCTGGACTATCAGAGGACAGCCAAGCCATGAGGGCCACAGAGTACTAACTCATGCTTTTAATCCCAGTATGGGAATGACTGAGTGGTTACCTTTGCCTTTAATCCCTTTACTCAGGAGAGTAATACAGAGATCTTTCTGTGTTTCTGTAAGTTCAAAGCCTAAAAACAAAACAGTAGTAGCTCACACCTTTAATTCTGGCTCTAAGATTATGATGCAGAGTTAAACCCTAAACCCGGGAGTGAAACAACTGGATGGAGAAGATATTCAAGGCAGGCATAAGCAGACATTGAAGCATTCTGTAGAAGCGACGAGCCAGGCTGAGGACCCTTGAAGATAGTTTCTACCCTCAGAAGTTGGCTGGGTGAGAATTGACTGTGGTCTGTTTCTTCTCTCTGACATTCCAGTTTTCCCCTAATATCTGGCTCTGAGTTTTCATTAAATACCAACTAGAATTGAGTATTTTCTCTCTAACATTCCTCCTGGGTGGTCCATTAGGGAAAACGTTGATGCTCTGGGAAAGTAATTCCCAACCTAAAGGAAAGAAAAACCAGAAAATGATCAAATCTTGTTTCTGCAGGCTCTTCCTGCAGTAAGAAGCTTTCTCTAACTCAGGCTCTGTGAGAGCACAGGGAGAGGGAGTGTGAAACCTACGCAGTGACAAAGTTTGCTGAGACTTGCAACAACAACAACAGTTTGTAAATTATATATATGTGTGTATAATTACATATGGCTATAAAGAAAAGCCGCTACAGTGTGCCATGTATGTAATTTGGGCTCAGCTCTTGTTTAGGAAAATGAAATAGGAAAGATGCAGCAAGTTGGAGAAAGATGTTTAATGTATTTTTTAAAGATTTTATTTATTCATTATGTATACAACATTCTGCCTCCATGAATCCCTGTACACCAGAAAAGGACACCAGATCTCATTGGTAGATGGCTGCGAGTAGACTGGTAGATCTCATGTGGTTGCTGGGAATTGAACTCAGGACCTCTGAAAGAACAGCCAGTGCTTTTGCCTTGTGAGCCATCTCTCCAGCCCCCAGAGAGATATTTATACAACCATGAATATGAGGTTATATTTTTGGTAAGAAGGAATAAAAAGAAAAGAATATTTTATGTAATATATTGTATAAAATGTAAGATTTTTTCTCCTAAAACTATGCAGACAAAATAAAAATGGCTAAAACCAAAATGCAGAGAATATGAATAAGTTGCCAAGGCTTATGGAGGGCAGGATGTAAGGATGGTGTATATTTGCTGGTTACTGTAATTCCTAAGCTTACTGTGAACCATCATGATAGTATTCACAAGAACTGTCTCAAAAGAGCAAAGAGTGTATGTGTAATCACAATGATTACTTGTATTCTGTTTTGCTAGTGTTTAATCATTTGGGGAAGTTAGGTCACAATGAAATCAGAATTTATTTAAAGCTGTTTTGTTGTTTGTTTATATTTTTAACAGATGCTTTATCTAAATGTTATACAAAGGTTAAAATTATAAGACTGGGAAAAGTCCCCCTTCAACCAGGAAAGCCTGGAGGCCCACACTGTTCTGAATTACGACCATGAGTGAACACAAAAATAAAGCTGAAAAGAAAGTCTTCATTGCCAGATGGCTGCTGCACAGGGAGCTTGTCCAAATCATGCAGCCCTGAGCATCACAGCTTTTTGTTTTTTATTCATGAAAACCACATCCTCTTTGATACTTTTCAGTTAGCAAAAATAAAACTATAGAAGCCAACAACATCAACAAACAACCAGTCAGTACATTTAGGGAACTTTCTGGATTCTGTAACTATACAATAAGTCTTTGATGGATTAGGTCTCTTTCTATTTTAACAGGTATGATGGTCTAAGTGTTGGGTTTTAAGTACAGAGTGGTGTCTCCAACATGGTGTCAGTTGTGCTAAGGTCTGGGGAATCTGTTACAACATCAAAGAAGAGAAGATAAAAAATTAAAAGGACAGCTAATACTTTGACCCTGTCTTCCAAGGTCATCCAGGACCCAGAGTATGATGGATTTCATCTGGAAGTCACCTGTCCTCTTAATCAAAAAGAGAAAACAATATCTGGAGATTGAACTCTTTAAATGATACACACTGTAGAGGAACCCCTTTTCATAATAATGAGCACCAGGTGCTGTGGGACTATGTGTTTGTACACTGTAAATATTTGACATTGTAAATATTGGTTTAATAACATGCTGATTGACAGGAAGTAGAGGTGGGGCAACCTGACTAGGGGAATTCTGGGAAGCAGAAGAGCAGAGCAAGAGATGACACTGAAACACAGAGGAAGTGGGATGAGAATTCTGTACTGAGCAAAAAGTTACCAAGGCGCATGGCTAAACATAAATAGAAATATCGGTTAAAGTATAAGAGTTAGCAAGTAATAATCCTGAGCCATAGACGAACCAATTTGTAGTTAATATAAGCCTCTGTATGTTTATTAGGGACAGCTGGTCCAGATCTCAGGGCTAGACCAGGCTACAACCAGGGACTCTGGGCAGTTACAGTGAGGCATTTCATTTAATGGTCTTTTGAGGTCCAGTGCTGTCCCAGACAAATGGTAGATGGATCAATTACGTGCAGAGAACGAGTTAGGGATGCCTGACAGAAGTTCCTTCCTCCTAGCTCTTCTTGGCTCGGTACTCAGGGAGAACACTGTCCTCTGTCATCCTCTGCTGATGCTCATCTAGTTTTGGTGGTATCTCTCCACTTTACATCCCGCTCATTTAAAAGCTTTTCAGATGTACTTTCTTTGTCAAGTCTGCTTAAAATTCTCCATCTGTCATCTGCTGCCCAGCCCAGCATAGCCTGTATTTATGTTCTGGACAGAGACACATTTCCTGTAGAGGAAAAAGGACTCAATGGAGAGGGACCTGGTACTTATGCTTCTTCCAGAAACTACAAGGTCAGGCAGGACCTGTGAGAAGCTCCCTTAGATGACAGGATCAAGCTGTTTACAGATGAGCCATCTTGGGCTGGAGAGATGGCTCAGTGGTTGAGAGCACTAGCTGCTCTTCCAGAGGACCCAAGTTCAATTCCCATCAACCACATGGTGGCTCACAGATGAGTCATCTCTGGTAATTGAAAGGGGGAAAGACAAAAAGGGTCAATGGCCTATCTCGATGTAACATGTTGTATTGCTTCTCAAATCTTAGTGGGTCCGTGAACTACTATAAAAACCTAAGATCATTTTAAAAAAAACAAAAACAAAAACAAATCACATACTGCAATATCTTCCACTTGGTCATCACTTCTTTCCCAGACCCCTTTCTGTGTGGCAGTCCATCAATTGCAGTTCAGCAACTTAGTGCTAATGCAAACCTGGGAAATGAAAAGCCTCAGCTGTGCTAGGAAGCCCCCTTTTAAGTGCTTCTGACCCCAGAGACCACCATTCAGACAGCAGAAGGGGAGGGCTCATTATACTTGGACTAAGAGATGGTACCAGAGACTTTAGAAGGAATAAAACTGATGAGCATGTTCCCTGGATATATTATATAACTATATGAAATGTCAAAGAACACAATTAATCAATCAAAAACTGGGAAACAGAAAGTAATGAAGTTAAGGAATATCATGTAATACTGGTGTGTGTTAGGTTTTTGATCAGGGGCTAATCAAGCCAAACTCACTTACAGCTGTTGTAAAGGAAATGGGAAGCCTGCTTGTGAATCTCTAACCCATTAACAGACTTGCAGGTGTTCAGAGTCCAAGAGAATGATAGGCATCATTCCCACATCCCCAGTGAAATTTATAAGTTCATGTTGTGAGACTAAGGGGCATCAGAGGGCAGCCAGTATAATGGGAACAACTCCAAATGATGTGTACCTCGCACACTTCTTTGCTGTAAAGCTGGCCCATGCTGTGGACCTACTCATTAACTATGTCATAAAACCCTCTCCTTCCACTGTGATCTGTATAAGTGGACTGCCTCCTGGGCTCAATGTCTCTGTAGATCCCCGTCGATACTCTGTCTATGGCACTGGGACCTGAGCTTTCCCCAGAGCCCCCTGCAGAGGGTACTAGGTCCTCATGCTCACAGATAGCAACAGAGAAGCCAGAAACATTGTACAGGAAGGCTTTTCTCCTGAATGGAAGGGCTTTACACCTGTTTCACTCAGAAGACTGAAGTGGATGTTGTTATTAGCCTTGTGATCCTTGCTATTCCATAGAGTGAGGCTTCACCAGAATCCTCCATTTTTAAACAGATATTGTATTATATTTTTTTTGAATCCTCCATTCTTAAGAAGTCCCATGTACTTGCAAAAGAGTTTACTGTAGTTAGAAGTTTTCCTGTGTCCCGCAGCCACTTGGTCCCAAATAAACACACAGAGGTTTATATTAATTACAAACTGGTCTAAGGCTCAAATTATTATTAGCTATCTCTTGCATCTGAAATTAACCAATTTCTATTAATCTATATATTGCCACATGGCCAGTGGCTTTCTGGTACAGTCACATCTTGTTTCTTGAGTGACTGGATCATATTTCTTTCCTCCTTTCTTCTCCTTGCATCTCTCTTGGATTTCCTGCCTGTCTGTATCCTGTCTTGCCATAGGCCCAAATAGCTTTTTTTTTATTAACCAAGGGTAGCATCTCATATTCACAGCATACAGAAAGATCATGCCACAGCAGTTTGCTAATCTGGTCATTACAAATCCTTCCTCCGTAGACCCTTATCCTCATCCTTGCTTCTCAGTCAGTAGTATCTTTCTGAGAGAGCTCACAGGTACTTTGCAAAGTGGTTTCCATGTGGTCATTCCCAAAGCTTTGCTGTGGTAATTGTCATGAGGAACCTTCCCCAAAGTTGTGCTGGGCTTAAATATGTCAAAAGTAAACTGCTCAGTGTCAGACTCTAGAAGTTTAAGCCAGTCTGGCCAATTAAGCTGTGCTGAGCCCTATTTCCTTCTCATCTCTAGCAGTTTGTTGTCATGCGGGCAGTAGAGCTTGCAGAGACTCCCAGGGCCCCTGCCATGCTATTGTCTGTCTGACCACAGCACTGATAACTCTCCATGTGCTCAGTGTCTCCCTTGAGATCCAAGCCTTAAACCTTTCAATATGATCAGGAAGTGACAGGAGTGCAGAAGTTGATGGCTGGATTCTTATTAAATGAGCTACAGAGCAAAGAGCAGATTCATTCCAAAACAAGATGTTTACATATAAATTATTATGAAAATTAGTAAAACAATTATATTTTCATTTAAACTATTCCTTTAAATCTCATGCTTTTTAAGAAGTTGCATCTATAGACTAGTAAAAGAAAACTGTAAACTAAAAACCAAAAACATTCAGGAGGAATATCTTACAAAAGATATGCAAGTGAACAATAGAAAATTACCAAGTATTGTTAAGAGGTATTTGGTTATAGAGGGAAAATTGGAAAGTTCAAGGTAGGGCAACTCAATACATAAGATGTCAACCCTCCACCAATTGACTTATGGAGTCAATGTTTTTCAAACCAAATTTCTCAGATGATTTTTATTTAGACAATAGTGAGCTGGTATCAAACTATTTGGAAATGTAAAAAACCTAGAATAGGTATAAAATTTTGAAAAAGAAGAACAAAATTGAAGTCTAACCTTATTCTAAGTTCCATAGCAGAGTCATAATTAAGGTAGCATGGTATTGGTCCAAAGATAGACAGATGATGGAATAGCTTAGTGAGTCTGGGATAGACCACACACGCACAACTGCCAACAAAGGCCCAAGGAAATTCATTAGAGGCAGAAAAAGTGTTGCTGGTAAAGCCAGATAACCGTACCCTTCAAAAGGAAAAAAGGAAGCGGTGAAGGAAGAGAAGGGAGGAGGTAGATAGGGAAGGAGGAATAAAGGAAGGAAAAAGAGCAAGGAAAAGCAGGGAAAATGGGGAATCCACAAATTTTGATCAAATCCTTTGTGATCATATACTAAAGTTAGCTTTTAATACATGTAATATAAAACCCACAATTATGAAATTTCTACAAGAAATATTGGTGACTGGATTCAATAATAGAACATAATTTATAAGAGAAAAAATAATTGAACTTTAGAATTTTTAAAAAATGTTATTGAAAAGACAGTACTAAGATGATGGTGGGGGGGCGGGGGAGTCTGGCCACTAGGTTTGAAAATTTCATGCCTGAAGATCATGGTCTCATAAGGAGCTGCCATTCAGGATCTAGAACTCTCAAAATATTATAGGAAAATAAACATCACAGGGTGTTTGAAGACAAAAGTGCTCAAGTAAGCAAATGAACAGACAGGCAGTATGCTGGGCTCCAGGGAAAAGGAGACTGAAGACATTCCACGATGGCTGACCTTGAGAAGATCAACTCCATCAAGAACTGGTCCAGATGCAGAGACATTAGAACCATTCTACTGTGGCTGGGAGATAGTTTGGCAGTTTTCTAAAAGTCCCAACACACTCCCACCATCAATATGGTCAGACAGCATTCCTTTCTGGAGCATATGCTTTTTCAGTTTACACTGCTGTTTACGGCATTTCCTAAAGTGGTAGGACTGAGGTCTTTTGTTGTTGATGATCATCTAGGCCCTACTATCGGTTACTAGAGGCAGCTGACAGTTTCTTGACTTGTGGCCTCCCCCCAACACCACAGCTCTTTTCTTCAAAGCCTTCAGGAGACCCTTTCTGTTATTGGAAATGAATCTTCCATAGCCTAGCATACTGACAGGTAGGACAATTCCATCATCCTTAGTACACACCGCATTAGCTGTCAGTCAGCAAGGCACAGGCTCAGTCCATCCTCAGAGAAGGGATTAGATAAGAATGAATCATGCTCATAGGATGGATTTGCCTTAGTAGCTTTAAAAAATTATTTATTTATTTACTTATTATGTATACAGTGTACAGAAGAGGGTACCAGATCTCATTATAGATGGTTGTGAGCCACCACGTGGTTGCTGAGAACTGAACTTAGGACCTCTGGAAGAACAGTCAGTGCTCTCAACCTCTGAGCCATCTCTCCAGCCCCTGCCTTGGTAGCTTTTATAGGCATACAGTCAAACTGGAAATGACTCCAAAGTCTGTCTGTGGCTGAGTGGATAAACTCCGGTAAACACTGGAATGCTGCATAACAACTCAACATGTGCCACTCTCTAATGCTGAGGTAAAAGAATTTCTATTGTTTCTAAGCTGCCAACTTTGTGGCATTTGGTATAGCAGTCCAAGGAGACCAAGACACAAAGGGAGGGGGTTGTGCTGGAGAGGTGCCCTTCTGACTCATGAAGGGCACTGAGGTTTAGTTAGGGAAGAGATGTCATAAAGGAAGTGTTGTCATCTAAATATATCCAACTTCCAAGCCCCCTTCTCCAAGGAATCTCTTTCAAAGGTACCATGTAAACTGCCAAGGGAAGGAAGCAACTCCCTTGTTTAGAAACCACATCAACAACCAGCACGGCAAAGATGTCCTGCAAGTGCAATGGTGACACTCATTTCCCGGCAGGATCCAACAGCTTATATAACTGGACATGAGCCTATGTAACCGCAAGGAAATCATGCCTGGTCTGGAAATGCAGCCAGCTACCTCTGACTAGTGAGATCATGGGGCCTCGAGAAGAAAGGAATCCTGGCACTTTTCTAAACCACTCTAATTCCTAACTGCATACTAAACACTCATCTTTATTGTCAAAGAGGAGGGTAGCTTTCATCACTCATCAAAGAAACTTCTCTTTGAAGTAGACAGAGACCATTGCAGAAAGCCATAAGTAGTCAAAATGAAGAGAACATCTGATCTTAGTAGTGTGTCGATCCCAGACGGGTACATCTGCAGCACACACCCCTCCCCATCTAAGATTCAGGGAACATCATAGAAAAGGGGGTGGAAGGAGTGTAAGAATCTGAGGACTAGGAAGTTTTCTGTGAGATCGTGTCTATTAGAAATGACAGGGAAATATAGGTGCTTAAGCAAGACCTGAACAATGACAACAGCAATAGAAACGTGAACATGAAAAGGAGAACTCTCACAGAGCCCCACCTAAGAGATACAGGCAAGTAGGCACTGTGGACTGGAGGAGAAGTATTCTTTACCAGGAATGCCCCTCCCCCCATAGGTTACCCAATACCAAGTGGTCATCCTTAAAACATAGATAAGGGCAACACTAAATGGATTCAGTGGGTTGTATCTTATATATTCACACATAATAATAATTAAAAAGACGCCACAATCTGAGATAGATGGAGGGTCGTGAGAAGAGTTAGAAAAAGGAGTAGAAGGCAGGAAATAATGTCATATTTAAATTTTTTAATTGAAATGGAAATTAATGCTGAAAGTATCATCTTGTCTGCTCGCTTTAAAAGCTTCATGATAGAAAATGATACATGAACATGAATAAAAGTATAGGGTTATCATATACATCTATAAAAAACATTTCCAGTCCTGGTGATTAACTGGCCTAAAGTGATGTGAACCTCCAGATTTTGTCTTAAGATTGTCCCTTTGACCAGAAGAAGGAATCAGAGGCAGAAGGATGACTGTGGAGGTGGGGAAGACGGAGAATGGCTTCCCACTGGTACATCTCAGATCTACATGTACTCTCAAGTCAAGATGCTCTTTAAGGAAATGGGAAATAGCAGAAAAGAAGGACCTGAGTGGGTGGTGAGACTGATAGATTCCATGAGGAGGTGCAGAGAAGGGCCCCAGGCTGAGACTCAGTAGAAAGGATGCCTCTACTGGAGACTCAGTATGAGTGATGAGAGGTAGTCACACTACCCTGTTCTACTGATGAGTATCTCCATTCCCCATCTCACCTCTTCCTCTACTCCACTGTCAGATATCGGGACTACAGGAAATGAAAGCAAGTGTGACTTCCTTCTCCTGAAGGGAAGGAATTAAGTGGGAAAGAAAATATCATATGTGGCAGCTGGTGACAAAGAAATGCTTTTGATTAAATTAAGGTCCATTTAAGGTTTATTTCCTCATATTTGCCATGTTAAACTGCACTGGAGACATGGCTCAGAACCTCCCTTCTGTGGCTGTGACTACCAGCTAAGGCATCTTTCTCTGCATCCAGGGTAAGCCACTTGCAATAGTTGACATCAGATGTGAAAGAATTCTTAGTTGTCCCAAGTCAGATGTGGATTGTGACTTGGTTCTTGGTTCATGGCATTTGTTGAAGGAGGAAAAACCTGGGGTAGCTGTCAGAATTTTGTAACCCTGGTTGGGTGTTGGGCAGGGAGAACAGATGAGCAGCAAAGGTTTCAGGGATTATGATCAGTTGAGGCCTTACTGTCTGAATTATTCCAGGCAGACTTAGGGCATTTAGTTAACTACGGGAGTACCACAGGATCAGAAGCCATGCTGTAGAATGGTTTTATATTGTATAGAGATAAAGATTGCCTGATAACTAGACCCAGAGTTGGATTTACATGCATTCATTGATATGTAGTGATGAGGGCATAGCAATAAGTTTTGTTCTGAAAGGAATAGCCCAGGGCCTGGAAATATCCTCAGTGGTTAAGAGCACATACTGCTCTTCCAAAGGGCACGAAAATAATTCCCATTACCCACACCAGGCACCTTCTAACCCCAGCTTCAGGAGAGTTCTCTCCTCTGGCCTTTTTGGGGGTTGCACACACATGCATGTACCCACATACAAATATATATGCACATGATTAAAGGTAAAAAAAAATCCTTTAAGAAATGGAGTGGCTGAGAGGCCCACTAAGTGTGGCTGAACTTACAAAGTATTTCATTCTTTGGTAATCTTAATGAGTATAGACAATAACCAGAGGATAGTACTACTGTGCAGCAGGTCTCAATGTGACATCAGCTAAAGGAATAGAGGGCAGTGACAAGTGCCACTGATAAATCTGACTTAGACAGAGTGTGGAGGCTGCAGACAGAGGGCTGCAGGCCAGGGCAGGGATGTATATTGTTAGAGAAGAGTCATGGCATATGTACAAGCTGAGTCAGTAAAAAGATAGGGGAAAAGGAGATGGTTGGATATGAGGGGATGGCTAGTGAAGGTCTAGGGAAACTGGAGAGGGGATGGTGCCATCTCCTCCCTTGATTATAGAAGACACAAGAACCTAGGCAGGTGCAGGTAAACTCACAGTTGCCTTTGTTTGGGCTTTATCTAGTCTCTGAAATGCCTTTCCTCCTTCAGCATTTTTCTTAATCCACCTGTTGCTGGTATGAACTTAGTTCCAGTATCCTACGGGTTGTGGGAAAATTGAAAAACAGCATTGATAGAATACTGCAGAGGGCACCTGATCTTGACTAACTTACTTCCAAACAAGAACAGAGTTTGAAAAACCCAAAGCAAGCAATTCACTGACTTATACTTGTATTTTGTGCTTGCAGAATGAAGAGCCTGATGGGGTAGAGAGCAAAAGCCAGGTTCTCAGCATCTTCCACTGTTGCTCCAAGTGAGGCTGTATGATAGCTGGGCGGTGTAGAAATCCTTCTATGTTAGTTCTCATAGTCCAAAGAATGTACATCAAGAGCATTGGTCCAGGCAACTATCTTGTCCACTTCTTCTTCCCATGATTCAGCTAACTCAGTTTCTTCTGGCCAGCTTTCATTTGCCCACTCCCGTGGTGGTGTGTAATAACTTGTTTCATTTTCTACAGAATTATAAGAAAATTCAGCTGTGGTGGGAAACACAAAAAAACAGACATTTATTTGAATTAGTGGGATAAACAATGTAATATGCTATAATCATCTGAATAACAACATACAAGCTTTTAAAACATTCTTTTTATAGAAAATATTTTTTTGTGTCTGTGTGTTCATGCATGTGAGTTCAGTGCCTGTGGAAGCCAGGGGAGGACGTTGAATCCCCTAGAGCAGGAGCTGCAGATGAGTGTGAGCTGGCCTACATAGTGCCAGTAACCAAATGTGTGTCCACTATAAGAGCAGTAAGAACTCCTAACTGCTGAGCCATCTCTCCAGCCATCCTCCCTTTTAGAGCTTTCATTCTTTCCTTTTTTTCCTCAACCTTTTCATTGCTCATTAGTTCATCTAGCTGACCTATATTTACAAGATATGCACTGGCTTTCAGTTGCATTTTAGGAAAAGACATTCTGCCAGCAACCTTGCTTAGGTGGAAGGTAGATTCTTCCCCAGTTTTAGCCTCAAGGTTATCACAAGCCTTGTAAAGTGTGGGCAGTGGACCAGCTGAGATATGCCAGAATTCCTGGCATACAAAAACCATAAGCCCACAAGTGTGTGTTGTAGCAATTTTGTACATGACTAAGAAAGAAGTGCTGTTAGGACTCTTGGGAAACTTGTAGAAATGGCAGTATGGGATAAACATGCCTTATAAAACTTAGAGAAAACCAGAGGTATTTTGGATTTCTGGAATATCTGCTTACATATAATGAAATATCTTTCAATGGCCCAAGCCTAAACACAAACCTTTTTGTAATTGGGAGAAAGTGAATATGATCAGAACACACTGTATGAAATTTACAAAGAACTAATAATAATAATAATTTAAAAAACTCAACTTGTTTTATATACACCTCATGACTTGAAGGTAATTTCATATAATGTGTTAAATAATTTTACATGTGACGTTCACACACACACACACACACACACACACATATACCTTGATTTAAAAAGAGAAAGAAAGAAAAGAAAAAAAGGAAAGAGGAAATAGTGCTTGGAATGAGATATGAAGAAACAGTGTATTTGTCTAAATAATTAAAATAGTGCAGAGAGTGAAGAACTGTGACCCACTACCTGGAGGGATAAGGGTAGGAGGTGTTACTGAAAAAGACAGACAGGTATGGGAAAACCAAGCAACCTCAATTTCACCCTAAGGGAAATGGTAAGTGATGAAAGGATTTGAGATCGGGTGACAGCAGCAGATGTGAGCTGTGGAGGCCAGTCTGACAGAGCATGGTGGACACCACTATCCTCATCAGCTTCAACAATGACCACATCTACATGCCAGTTTCCAAGCATTTTGGTTCTGGCTATTTTTTCACAGTTTGAAAATTAGTCTTACCTTTTCAAATTGTTTATTAACTCAAGAAGCATAGAAGTTTGGAAGTATAAAAAAATAGTTCAGTTTAACAATCTTCAACTCCTATGTAATTGGTTTGTTGAGCTGATTTTGGTACAGATGAAGCACACTTTTTAAGCCTCATGCATTCAAATTTGTTTGAGCTAACCAACAACTTATTACAAATAATAGCTTAGATATAAAAGAAAAGACAAGCTGAATCCAATTTACTTGGTGATGGACCTGCAACCTTCCTCTGGACGAAGTAATCACTACTGCTTTCTGGTGATCTAGTTTCTCTAGCAAACCGACAGTTAGTAAGCCAAGACCTGTAAAATAGAAAAAAAGAGAGATGTCTATACACTATCAGAAGTAAACATTAATTTGCAGAAGATAAACCAAACAGGTTGCATAGAACAGAAAGGTAGAATGTGGGCTAGAACAATGGGCTTGGGACATGGTGCCACTCATTCTGAATTCTGACCAACAGTGACATTGTTTTAGTATGTGCTTTCCAAAGTAGCAATAGTGAGAAAAATGAATGCACTAAGATTAATATGGCCAATGATGTCATATTACAAAGGTAAAAATAACATGCTGCATAGCAAGGGCCACCATGACAAACGACCAAAATCTTGTCTTAAAATGTCCCCTTTGCCCCTGCTCAACATGTGTCCAGGACTCCCAGCGGAAGCCTACAACCAAGGCCAGTGTCAGGCCCTACATATACAGATTCTATACATACATGCATATATTCAATGCCTCTTATGTCTTAACTTGTCACCCTGACCTCTGCAGGGAAGGGCAATAACTCTAAGACACACTTCTTTTTCTCTTCTCACAAATGACAGATTCAATCCCAGCATCCTCAGGATGTTTCCTTTTGCTGATTTGTCAGGAAGCAGTTTTCAGCTTCTTTGGTATGTCCAAATTCCTACATCATTACCCATGTGCTTTGCGGGCTGCTAAGGCAAAAAGGGCATCCTGAGATACTGTCACAGTGACTGATAACCCAGTCAGCTACTGAGTGACATGAGTGGATAGTGTGTGGAGTGCTGGACTAAGGGCTGAGTCCCACTCTGGGTGAGAAGGTGGGGATGGGGGCTGACAAATTCCATTATTTTACTCAGAATGCATGCATTTGAAGAACAATTTTTTTTCTGTATTTTTCTACTTAGTATTTTTAGGTTGTGGTTATTATGTCTTAGGGTTTCTATTACTGTGAAGAAACAGCATGAGCACAGCAAACACTTATAAAAAAAACATTTAATTGAAGTGGCTTGTTTACAGTTCAGAGGTTTAGTCAATTAGTGTCATGGTGGGAAGCATGGCAGCATGCAGGCAGACATGGTGCTGGAGAAGCAACTGAGGGTTCTTATACCTTGACCCACAGGCACTAGGGAGGGTCTGAGGCACTGGGCATGCTTGAGCATATATGAGACCTCAAAGCCCACCCCACAGTGACTTTCTTGGTATGTGACTTTAAGATTTTCATCAAATATTAAAGATTGGTCTGCCTTAACATTTCCTTCAAGTATTTTCCTGTCCCTTCTGAGATTCATCAATGACATGCATCTTCTTTCATTTAATAGTGGTCCCATGACTCACTCCTGGTCTGTAGCGGGAAATCAAGAACCATATCTGTGAACGATCGCGGCAGACTGGAGATGAGCGGGGCGTGGTTAACTGGAAAGGATTCCGGAAGTAGACCTCCGAGGGGGAGGACCAGGACAGGAAGCCAGCATTCTCTCGCCAGCCGCACAGGAGTTCGGACGTGTGTGTGACGTGGGGATGAGGAGTTTTCCTTAGAAACGCTCCGGCGCGCTGCAACCTTATCCTTTCATTTTCTCTTAAAACCGTCTCTGTTTTGTAAGTGATTTTCACAAAATAAACCCCATTTAAAACATATCTCATGGCGGGTTTTTACCGCGATACTGGTCCTCAGTCTTTGCTCTCTCTCCTCTATCAGGAGTTTACATGGAGCTTGTTCTTTAAAATATTATTAAAATTAGCACACAAATAGGTTTCATTTTTATATATCATTATATGATTACATATGCACATATATATAATTAGACCTTATTAACATCTGGTCTTGTGTCCCCCTCATACTCTGAATGTTATTGAAATTTCGATGGAGTTTGTGTTGAGCCCATAGATGACTTTTGTTAATACAGTCAGTTTCCTTATCAGTTTTAAATCTTCAGTGTCTCTCTTTCTCGTCTTTGACACAGGACATTTTAATTTTTAATTTAACATTTTAATTTTTTTCTTCACATTACTGACCTTTTTATCCACATGGTTGGTTTTCTCACTGACTTTGCTGACTCCCCCACCCCACCCCATGCTGTTGACTTTCCTCTCTGGCTCCTCTACTGAATCCACCTGTTTGTTCATACCTTCTTTCAGGTCACCGTTTATTTTTGCCAGCAAATGTCTCGATTTCTTTATCAGGTATTGTGCCCATTTCAGTTTCTTTGATTTGGTTAGAAACAGATGGCCTTTTGGAGGTGTTATGCTGAAACTATGGAAAACATTATGACTTTCATGTCGCCCTGTTCAGACTGCTAAATGTCTCGGTATTGTTCCAGTTTTACTGTGCATGTTGCTTAAGTGAGCACGACTGCTACACTTTTAAGTTCACTGAAGATTTCTTCTTTAGTGATTTTCTGGTCTTCCCTTAGGAGAGGATGTGCATGCGTGTGTACGTACTTGTGTGCGTGAGTGTGTGTATGTGTGTGTGTTTGCAAACATTAATTTTAGTGAAATCTTAATTGTATGTACACATTTACATATAATTTTAGTGTATTGATAAAGTTTAATATATAAACATATTATATGTATATATAAATTTTGGAGACAGGCTCTATTAATCTAGCTTGGTCTCAAATTCATGATCTGCTGAGAGCTGCTGGTAGCAATGGCTTTACTTCAGGCCATGGGAGTATACAGCAGGAGACAACTATATTTAACAGGTCGAACTACCAGATGAATAACTCCATGATGGGGACTCCCACATGGCAAAGCTGGTTGCTTCTGTTTATGATTTTTCTCATGTGCTAGTACATTTCTTCCCTAAAAATAGTTATGGGTATTTTTCCCACTGCTTGTGTGTTTATCTCATAAAAATATTCTATCTTTGGGCATACATAAACCTGTAGATGGTCAAGAAGGTGATTTCTGCTTAATTCTGAGGAATAGAAATAATACTAGAATATTTTTCATAACTGACACAGGAAAGTAACAGTATCCTCAGTTACAAAGACAGCTTTTTACACATTTAGCTAAGACCTTAGGGCAAATTCAAAACAGACTGGCTGCCCTGCAGAGAATACACAAAGACAAATTCCCAGGTATTTATTGCTGAATCAAGGTTGCTGAGGCAACTTTGGTACACATGACACTCTGCAGTAATTAACTTTCTGCATGTACTCCCGGCCTCAGTTTAGGTTACAGGACTCAGGTTCAGCCAACTAACTGTTATTGTTAAGTCCTGAATTTTAATGTCATTTTTTGTCTGGGAAAGAGCTACACGCACTGGCCAGTCAGTGTGCCCTCCCTATCCTAAGAAAATCTGCATGACTTATCATGTGTTATGTGACTAGGTAGCTGGAAAGTGTAATATGTGATGGTCCAGAGTTTGATGGTCTGAAGGGGCTGTGTAGAGCTATGTGTAAAGAGTGTGCAGAGGAGTAAATGTGTGTTAGTGTGTGTGTGTGGGGGTGCAGAGGGAGCTGAGAAGAGAGAATGAGTAGCTGGACAGGAGAGAGAAAGCAACAGAGATTTTCAGAGATGATTTCTTTTCAAGATGCAGTAATAAAGTTACCTTTAGAATGTGTGAGGTTTTCCCCCCCCCAAAGACCTTTAGATAGATAAAATCTTTTTCCTAACCATCACCACTCCGAGGCATTCTATATACAACCAACCCTAGAGCAGTTCTGCAAGCTGGTCCCTGGCTGCAATAACGATCCTTCTGCCTCAGCCTCCTGACTGCTAGGATTTTAAGTATGTACCTCTATATCTATCCTTCAGACAGATGCATTTTTACCAGATTGATTTATTTTTATCTACAGATGATCTGTTTTTGCATGTTTTCTATTAATTTCTTCATTTTTGTGGTTTTATTTTAATTGGAAATAGATTTTTTTTTTTCATAAAATGTATTTTAACCATGGTTTCCCCTCCTTCATCTCTCCCAGGTCCTTCCCACCTCCCCACCCATCCAACTCCACATTTTTTCTCTTTCTTTAGAAAGCAAACAGGCAAATAAGAAAATAAACCAGAATAGAACAAAACAGAGAAAAAATTGGAAACAAAGAAAAATCATGAGAAGCACATACATACACACACAGAGAAAACTCATAAAGCCACAAAATCAGAAACCATAATATATAAGCAAAAGATCAGGAGGGTTAAAAAAATTGTCCAGGCAAAGCATTTGGAAACACACAAAAAAAATTTCAAAAGTATTGAGTTTGTTTCGAGTTGGCCATCTTTTATCAGATATGAACCTTGCTCATTCACGGTCCATGTCTACTATCTTTGTCATCAATGTTAATGGCTTCTGATCTAAGATCATACTCCTGCTTATATTCATAACTGGTCATTTTGTATGGGAGAATAAAAACTGTAATTTTGAGAAGTCTGTATTTTCTTATCGTCCTTTAAGTGTGACTGTGTTTGCTGTGACCTGGAACGTTCAGTACCTTTGAATCCACCTGAAACGTGCTTTCTCTCTGCTAGGGTCTGGTTGGTGAAGCCCAGACTAGTTTCTGTAGCTAAAAATTTGACCTTGAACTCCTGATCTTCTTGCCTCTATGTCTCTCGTTCTGGGATTACAGGCATGTGCAAACAGACCCAGCCACTGAATGGCGCTTGTATGATGAGGTCTTTCCACTCAAGGTCACATCAGCACAAAGAATACTCAGCTCTGTGTCATTGAAGAGTTACATAAAAACATTAGGATTTTATTGTCCTTAGGGTACATATAACTCCAGAAAACTAAAAATTGATTTACCCCCTTTCTTCCTACAGATAAGTCTCTGTCTTAAAGAAAATCTGACTTGTCACACGTGCACGTGCATGTGATTGGGGTACACACAAAGGACATGTGCAGGTCAGAGGCCAGCTTCTGGGCAGTAGTTCTCACCTTCGACCTTGCTGAGGAAGGAGGGGCTCCTCTTGTCTCTGCTTCTGTGCTGTGTAGTCCACATTAGCTGTCCTGAAAACATCTGGGCGGTTCTCTTGTCTCTGCCTCTGGGCTCACCAAAGGAGTTCGGGATTGCAGAGGCGCAACAGTGCCACAGGCTATTCCATGGGCTCCAGGGATGGAGCTGGGCTAGCCAAGCTTGTGCATTTTTGATTGGTGCCCAAGGCTCTTTGACTTGACCACCCAAAGTCATCCAGCTTTATCATCGGATGACTTTGGTGCCATAGCCCCAGCACCCGGGAAACAAGGGCAGGAGAAGAAAAATGCAACTTTAGACCCAAAAATAGCTTAAGGGTAGCCTGTGCTAATGAGGTAGTATTTCCAAACTGAATTATAAAAACACAATGTTTGCCGTTGTTAAAGAAATGCAAATTAAATTATGATGACATAAAATACCACAATTATCTAATGAAAAAGTAAAATAAGAACCCTTAATGTTCAATCACTTAAAATTCTTACATAGTTTCAGGAGCACCATAAATTTCAACAAGCTCCCGAAAAGTAGATTTATGCACATAGTGGGAATCATGAATTATTTTATCTTTCCATGAATAACCCAACTTTGGGCAACACGCTTTAATAAGATTTCTTGTCCTCCTTTTCATTCTTCTACTAAATATAATTTGATGTGTGTAAGGGAACAGAGACCTCCTTCCTGGCATTTCGAGGAGTGGAAGGGTAAAAGGAGAAACGGAAGGTGGGAGGGAATCCAGAGAAGGCCTGAGCTCTTCCGACTGCGAGCCGAAGCAAAGAGAAACTCGAGAGTCCTGCGTGCCTTTACTGCTAGTGTGTTTGCTGCATTTACTCTGCTGGTCCAGAGAAGGGGAAGGCAGCAGTCTCAACTCTGCTCTTTAAGTCAGGGTCCACCAAATGCTCTGTCACCAACACAAACCACAATAAATTGGTAAAATCAATTTCCTCCACAAGAAAAAGAAAAAAATAAAAAAATATATTAAAAGACATTTAAGGAACTGGATGCATGTATTTTTTAAAAGGAGAGGAGAAGCCCTCTTCTGAGACAGAGCAATTTCACATGTGGTCTAAGATGTTCTGAGAATAAGCAGCAATCTGTTTCTGCCATGATGTCCTTTGAATCACACCTCTCCCATGTTCAGCCCCGCTCCGGCCCCTCAGTGTCTGCTCTGGAACCTGGCTGTGGTACTGCAGGCCCAAATCTAAATCTCAGCTGTTACAAAATGTGTAACCTTAGAGAGCTTAAGCTTTCTTTGTATATTTATTTATTTTTTTACCCCTCTCTGCAGTTTCATAACATGCAGCTTCTTTCTAATTATCTGGACAGTTTCACAGACAAATAGAAGGCATTAGGAGTGACCGAACACCATCAGGCATCAGAAGTAACCTAGAAAAGTGGCTTAGAGCTGAGAGGGTGCATCATGACATAGGACGTTCTCATAGGAGTCTCTGGAAGCATCTAAGGAGAGAGAAAGTACTGGCCTGGGAGGAAGTGTTTATCACCCTCTTTGCCTTCCTTTGTTTTGTGGACTGCAGGTCAAACCTGGGGCTTCGGGAATGCTAGGGCAGTGTTCTGCCACTAGGTCTTTGGAGATAAATCTCTTACAGCAGCTAGCTCCAATTCATGACATAGCCGATGCTAGCCTTGAATTCTTTTTTTTTTTTTTTTAAACTTTATTTATTTATTTATTTGCCTTGGTGTTTGCCTGGAACTGGAACTACAGACAGTTGTTAGCTGCCATGTGGGTGCTGGGAATCGAACCCGGGTCCTCTGGAAGAGCAGACGGTGCTCTTAACCGCTGAGCCATCTCTCCAGCCCCTAGCCTTGAATTCTTGACGCTCCTGCTGCTACCCTGAGTGTTGGAACTCTATGTGTATGCCACTATGCCTGACAGAACTCATTTTTTAAAAGAATTTTTTCTTCCCTGATTATATATCTTTTCCTTATCTATATTTTAAAATATGAAGCATTATTCACGTTGATGCCAATTCTCTCTTTAAACACAAGATGGCACTAACGGTCTAATCTTTGGGGAATAAAAAAGCTGGATTTCCTTAAAAATACATTCACCGTGTAATTATGTAAGCCTATAAGAATGATGTTTAAATCCAATCACTCTGAAAGGACTGGACTAACATACGTGAAATGTGTTAAATGAATCTATGTAACTGGAGAAAAAGGCAATCACTATTCCAAGGGAAGGATTATTTGTGTTTTATGAGTTTAAATATACACAACCAGATTTAAAAAATCCACAACTGGTTAAAATCGGATATAAATATAATACACACTAACTTCGTAAGTCAAAATACAGGACAACTGAGTCCAGAGTGTGCTTTGAAAACACAAGAACATTTTACATTGATACTTGACAAGGCACAGGTATTCATCTCCTTTTCATTAGAATAAAGTAAGACTGTTTGAGAGTAAACCTTGAGATTGAGGCACACACAGACAAGTCCTTTCCCCTCAAAGATGGACATGATCTGCTCGTGCTGGTGAGCAAACAGGCTGTGTACACTACTAAGGCTTCAAATCTCCAGGAACTTTGTACTAGTGGGCAAGTTTGTTCCAATTTTCAAATAAGATTTGTGCTTATCAATACAACTTGGTTGATGTTTGTGTCTCCATTATTTTTTAAACTGGTAACTTAGAGAAAAGTTTCAGAAGTGTCGACCCAGTTGAAAATGGAGGCCAGGAGCCTAGGTTTGATGTTCTGCACTGGTGCAGGTTAAGTGATGGGGTTTGGGGTTGGTTAGTTGTGGCTTTCAGAATGTTTACATACATCTTTGTGTGTTACACATACAGCGCTGCCTGTCAGCTCCAACAGAACATTAGGGATAATGGGGAAATGCCTAGTCAGTGGGTACAATTCTTGCCTGCTACTTCCTGTTCCTCCGATTCCTCTCTCATAGCTTCTGTCACAGGAACAAAACACCTGAGATAGTCAACTTTAAAAAAAAAAAAAAAGGTTTCTTTGTAGATTATGGTTTCAGTTTATGGTCACTTGGTCCCAGCATTCTTAGCCTTTGATAAAGGAGGGGACATTATAGTGAAATAAAGCTGCGTATTTCATGGTGGTCAGAAAGCAAAAGAAGAAGGGATTTGGGTCTCAGTGTCCCCCCAAAAGCACGCCCCAGTGACCTACTTAACTTCTTTCCGCTAGGCCCTGCCTCCTGAAGGTCCCACCAATTCTTGCTAGCACCACAGACCAAGCCTTTAGCATGTTCTACTGGTTTGTTTTCTGTTGCTGTGATAAAACACCATGACCAAAAACAACTTGTCAAGGAGAGGGTTTATTCAGCTTACAAGTTAGAGTCTGTCATCAGAGGAAGCTAAAGCCTGAACCCAGGGCCAGGACCTGAAAACAGGAACCGAAACAGAAGCCATGAAGATAGCTGCTTTCTTCTACCACTCAGAACTACCTGTCCAGGATGGTGCCTGGGTCACCTGGGGTGACCCCATAGGCTGGGCCCTCTTGAGCAATCAAGAAAGTGCCCCACAGACCTGCCTACAAGCAATCTGATGGAGACATTTTCCCCATTAAGGTTTCTCTTCCCAGACAACTCTAGCTTATATCAAGTTAACAGAGATGGGACACTTGGTCTCTGAGGAACCTGCAAGACTTGAACTATGACATCCTACTGTGTGTGCACAGGAGCAACATTCTTTAAGAATTACTTATATACTGATTATAAAACTCACAAGAATTAATAACTTAGATAACTTGCTGGCTGTTCGAGTTTAGACTCTGGATGGATAGGTGAGTAATCATTGGCTGTAGCACAGCAGTTTCGAGTGTACATAAACAAGAACTCTCTAAAGAATTAGGTTCTGATTGTGCATGCTCACTATTTCTCTTGAGAAAAGAAGTACAAACCACTGATCAGATGTTAGATTCATTTTCTTTTGTGTGTCTTAGGAATAAGGCATTTATGAATATTCAAATGACAGTCAAAGTAGTGTTTTAGAAAGCCTTAGAAATGAATATCAAATCACATGATTGATTGGTTAATATTTCTGAGCTGATTATGATAATGAGTTTCTATTATTAGTAACCAAAATACATGTAAGAGTTTAGAATTTGCATAAAACATTTATGACAGTCATATTTTCAGTTTTCAATTCCAGTTTATGGGCTATATCATAAAACTCCCCAAACAGAGCTATGGTGTCTACATCATGAATTTCAGTTTTTTTAAAAAATTAATTTGTTTTAATATTAAATGATGAGACAAGATGAACATGCATTTTTTTCCAGTAAGGTTAACTGAGTACCTACTATGTGCTGTGCATGTCACAAAGCATCGAGAATGAAAAGCTATTTCAATGCCTCTATGCTGGATACTTCCCCATGAACAGATGACTCTGAACCACACATGTGCTGACAGAGACAGGAACTACATACTACAGAAAAGAGGGTGGCTGGGGCTGGAGAGGTGGCTCAGAGGTTAAGAGTATTGACTGCTCTTCCAGAGGTCCTGAGTTCAATTCTCAGCAACCACATGGTGGCTCACAACCATCTATGATGTTATCTGGTGCCTTCTTCTGTATACTGTACACATGATAAATAAATCTTAAAAAAAAAAAAGAAAAGGGAGTGGGGATTCGGGACCTCTAAGGATAGTGTCACATGGAGAAGTATGTGCTGCATCCATGTCACCCTCTTGGAATGCTGTGCCAAGCAGAAGAGAGATGGAATAGTGAAGCCAAATTGCAGGCGTAATGGCACTAGATACATGTGCTCAGCTAAGTGGTATTTTCTAACTTGAGATAAATTTACATTTTTTTACATATTTCTGCCAGAGATTATTTTTATTCTGTGGATAGCTGGGAGGCATAAACTTTCATATTCCCCACTCCCCAAAAACTAATGTTTCCTGAATGTTCATATGTTAAACTTTAAATATGTGGTATGATTCAAGAAATTCAATTCTAAACAGCTTTGCAAGGAAGGTTGTGCTATGACCAGGGTGATACATTCTGAGAGGGTAAAAGCCCCACCAAGGTCTGCCTGACTCTTCTCCCTGGACAAGATGAACAATGGCAAGTCTTCTGGTATGGCTGTGTGCTAGAGACATTAGAACATTTACATATATTGAATCAGTGAATCCTCAAGACCCCTTTGGAAGGCAGGAGCTATTGAATGAATACAACTGAAGCAAAGGAGTCAGATAATGATGCTTAGGGTACCAGGGGCAAAATAATGATGCTCAGGGTACCAGGGGCAAAATGATCAGACAGTTCTAGAGTCTCTGCACGTAAGCAGATACATCAAAGGCCACATTTTGACTGGGGCCAAGACTTAACTCAGGGTCCCAGTAAAGACTCTACTTGGAGGGATACTTCAGGTAGAAGGCACCAATGGGGAAGAAATCTCAAGTCTCAGTCAGAGTTAGAAAAGTAGTTGATTAAGAATGGAGTATTTCTGAATGAGGGCAGGAGAAACAACAGAGAGACATAGGTGAGAAGAGTCTTTTCTTAACACAATGCAAGGAAGAGTCTCAATTTGCATTTTTCTTTCTAATAATCTAATGAATTAATAATTAACAAGGCTGGAGCTAATGACCTTATAAAGGCAGGCTCTATACTGAGCCACATCTTTAACTCTTTTTTTTTTAAAAAAAAAAACAACAACAAAACAACAGGAAATATCAATGTAAGGAAGACATTTTCAAACATTTATTTAAAAACAGGAGATGACAGGCATGATGGTACACATCTGTACTCCCCACACCCAAGAGGTTGAGGCAGGAGAATAGCAAGTTTAAATTTAGCTCAGGCTATGAAGTTAGCTCAAAGCCAGCCTTGTTTCAAGAATCCAGGGGCTGGGTATTTAGCACAGTAGTTGAGGGTTTATCTAATAGTGCAATGCCTTGTCCAGGGTTCAGTCTTCAGCAGCTCTGAAACCCCCACCTCCTGCCATGATGGCTATTTTAAATTGTTAATGTGATTTGGAATCATGAAGGAGGCATGCTTCTGGGCATGTCTTATTTCCAGAGAGAGCTGACTGAGGGAGGAGGGGCCACCTTGACTTTGAGCAGTACTTCCCCATGGGCGAGCATCCTCAACTGAGAAGGATGAGGAAAAGGAGAAAGCAAGCAGGGCACCAGGCAACTATGGACACGATGCTCGCCTTCCTGCTTCCGCCTTTTCTGACAGGATGGCGGCTATCCTCCCACTGAAAGCCCAAGTAGACCCTTTCCTTCGAACATTCTTTCCTTGGATGTTTGTTCACAGCAATAAGAAAAGTAGCTAACACACAACCTCGACAAAACACCACAAAGGAGGCTGGAGAGGACTTGGCAGTTAAAAAAGCTTTCTGCTCTCTCAGAAGATCAGAGTTCGGTTCCCAGAACCTACACCAGGCTACTTTCAACTATCTGTAACATCATCTCCATGCACATGCACACCCATACACACACACACACACAGAGAGAGAGAGAGAGAGAGAGAGAGAGAGAAAGAGAGAGAGAGAGAGAGAGAGAGAGAGAATGCATAAAAAGAAACAATACGTCTTTAAAGAAACAAACTTTGGTACTTAAAAGTATTCTGGCAGACCTATATAATTACTCACTTGAAACTATTTTCCTCTTGAGCCTCTCAATTGAGCACTTTGCCACACATCATGCATTTTGATGAACATTAAGAATTGCTGATAATTATTTGGAAAGAAGCTGAATTTCACTATTCTTTAGGTTTCTCTTATGCTTGCATTCATTTGCATATACAAATGTTTATGTCGCTATAAGATGCTCATAACTGAAACATCTTTTGAAAACTTTATTTAAAGCGTGCTTTTTTTTCTGACTACTCAATTTCACAATTTATAAGAAACCAATAGCATTTGATCTGTACATATTCTCATCAGCCACCAGATGGCATAAGGTGTGAGTGTTTTATTCTGACAGGGTCACTGCACATAATTTGACCTAGAAACTCAAAATAATGTATTTTGAAGTGTTCTATCATTCAAATAGCACAGTTATTTTAGCCACATGTAGAAGTGAGTGACTAAGTTGAAATTGGCATGGTCCTCATTTTTCTAAATCGTTGGGTTTTGAGAGACTCTGGTACTACACAGTGAACTGATAAACAAGCACGGAAGAGAAACAGCTGTTAGAGGGACAGGAAAGGGAGTTATGTCAAAGCACGGCCATCTTAGATCCTAAATACGTTTTTCAACTGCTAAAGAAACTTGAAACATGCCTTCAAGAGAAAACATGTTTATATCCCTTCAAATTCAGCTTACTACATTTTTCCCCCTGCCTATAATTTATGCTGAAAGCAGAAATGTAATATAAAAACGTTTCTTCACTTTGGTCCAAAGAAAAGTTGTTCAGGTTTGGAGAAAAAGAAAAAGGGTGGAAACCTCTATTTGGCTTTTACTCATATTCACAGCATAGTGTATGGGCAGTGATTGTGTATTCCCCTCTGAAAAGCACAGAACACTCACTGCTGGCAGCAGGGTCTAAAAGGCAAAATGAAGAGGCTGAGTATGAGTGCAAGATGGTCTTCCCTTCCCAGTCCTCAGGGTAGCTCATTTGCTGAACACTGTGAAGAAAGCACACTGATCACGGTTTTCTCCTGTGTGGAATCTAAAACACGAGAGAGAGAGAGAGAGAGAGAGAGAGAGAGAGAGAGAGAGAGAGAGAGAGAGAGAGAGAATAGAAGAAGGGAGACTGGGCTGTTTGGGAAGAGGAAGGGCCCCAGCAGAAAGATGGGCAAGGAGACAAAGGGAGTATTGAATATGTCCTGAGTAAATATTATATTTGAATGAAAAAATAATTAGGAAACACATCACTTTGTACAGTAAATACACTCTTTTTGTTGTGTGTATGTGGTGTGTGTGTACATGTCTGTGTGTGCATGTATACTTATGTGTTTACATATGTAGCTGTGCATATGTGTATGGAGGCTAATGGTTAACATCCGATACATTTCTTGATTGTTCCACTAAGGTGGGTTTTCTTGATCAACCTGGAACTCTCCAGTTTGGTTAGTGGAAAAATTATCTCAGCTTGGGATGGGAGAAATTACTCCATCTCTGTCTTCTGAGCACTGGGATCGAAGGAGGGACAGCAGGCCGACTTAGCATTTACATGGGTATTGGGGGCCTCTTCATGCATTCATAGCCAGCACTTTATTCCCAGATCCTCCTCCAATGAAAAAATTAAATCAGATAAGAATAAAGATTATGCATATATGGATAAAGATACATGTATTATATACATATGTAGTTTCTATTCTGCATATGTATGGTTTCTAAATGAGAACTCTGGGAAAACAAGGACAGAGCTCTGAGAATGGTGGAAAGGTAACTGGTTATACCTAACTTTGAAGAGGGCTGGCTTGGTTCTTCATTATGGCTCATGTCCTATCTCCATGTCTGGCAGCTTTCCTACCTGAGAACCTGTGAAAGGAAACTATACCTTCTTCTTATTGTTCTCATGTTTAGAAAAGGCCTGGGCTGCTATTCCCAGGGTTTCTTCTAATGACTTAGTGGATAGAAGAATGGAGTCACGGACACTCAAGGTCAAAGCACGTGGGGGGTCTTACTTGAGCTTCCGTTGATTTTTATGCTGCAGATCCTTTCGCTTCCATTTGTAATACTGTTCCATGAAATCTGGATCTCCAACAACTGAAATAAAATGATTTAAAAAAGAAGTATTCATATACACTCTAATATAGCTCAGAGTTGAAAGTAACTCACTTCTCATTAAGTTGATATGTGGCTATTGCACACACTGTATAGTTCATGTTACAATGCTTAAAGACCTTGCAAATGGGTTCTTTTTATTGGAACTGTGTAATACTCAATATTGTTTGAAATAAGTAGATTGTGACTTAGAAATTGTTTTCATTGTAATGACATTCGTTTATATATCATTTATGCAGTTAAATAAAATTTATGGGAGACCATTGTTTTGGACTGAAGTCCTGCACTAATCCCCAACACCAATGCAAGATGGAGTTCCTGAAGCTGGGTGGTGGCCCATGCCTTTAATCTCAGCACTAGGGAGGCAGAAGCAGATGGATCTCTGAGTTAGAGGCCAGGCTGGTCTACAGAGTGAGTTTTAGTACAGACAGGGCTTCACAGGAAAACCCTGTATTGGGGAAAAACAGAAAAAGATGGAGTTTTCTCCTTTTCCTGATGTTGTTACTGATACGTTCACAGTGTTCCGAACAGAGTACCTAAACAAAGCAGAGTCAAATTACAACAGGGCGGACACAGTCACACTCAACAGTGAGATCAGGAGGTTCTTTCTGCTGTCTCCTTATGGGAAAACTAACCTGGTTGTTTCCTGGTTCCTGTAGGAGCCAACCTCTCATATCTCTTAGTTAAACTGCTACCCAATTCATGATTCACTAATAAAAGCCAATTTCATCTTTAAACTTGCGGAAACTTTGTATTTGAGTAATAGTAATAAAGTAACTCATGAAAATCATGGACCTTAAAAGCTTAATGAATTTCTAATTTAGCATTTGGGAGTGAAAAATTAAATCTTGGGATTGGAAGTAACAGTGTTTTCATTGCTACTCTGAGAACTTTTTGCTTACAGTTCTGGGAAAACCCAGGGCTTGTGCACACCAGGTAAAGATTCTTCTGGTTGCTTACATCCCAGGGACATTATAGATCTTGATCTTCCCCAGAACAAGACTCTCAGACAGATGGTCCTGCTGTCCTTGAGGAAGCCCTTTGGCCATGTTACTGTGACACTACCCCTTCCCCTGGATGATGACAGCGCTCCAGTGCCTCCCTTGATCTGAACACTGGGACTTGCCAGTTTATCTTACTGGATCTGGCTTAGTTTATCTTTCTGAATTCCCGCCCCTCTCTGGTTCATCCCTCTCCCAAGGCGTGATCCTCTAATACTGGAAGGCAGATCTTAAGGAGGCCTTGACTCTTTCCAACTTTTCCTTGGAACTTGGTTTTTCTAGAGACAACCATCTTGGCTGTTCTGGTAAGAACCTTAGGTGATGTTCCTAATAAGTTGTATGTGAAGAAGCTGGAGAAATGGATGGTCGATGTTCTTCTAAAGGATCCAGGTTTAATTACTACCACATGGAGCTCACAACTGCCTACAGTTCCAACTCTATAGATCTAATACCTCTGGCTTCCACTAGCAGACACATGGAATTATATGTAACTAAAACAAAACAAAAACCCCTTTATGTCCATGGCACAGAACTGAGCTCAGTGGCAGATCACTGGGTTCCATTCCTCACACCCCAAGCATCAGGATTTTTATTTACTTTGATGGGTACAAGTGCAAGTGAACTTACCAGCCACTGTGTGCTGTATTTCCATCAACCTACCTCATGTCTTTATTAGAATATTTTCAAATCTTGTTACCTTACTGTCCCACAAGTTTGTGGTTACTCACAAGCTTCCTGTTGCCAATCAAATTCACATAAAATGAACCCAAAACTGTACTCTTAACCTGTATCACATATCCACACACACTGCTCGCTAGAGTTCTTGGTGAAGACTTGTCTTTCCTTTGGATGAGTATTGTAAGTAACATTGCTGTGATTCTCACTGTTGGCTGTGTGTGTAAAGTAGGTTCGAAGGAGAGCTGTGTATACCTTTATACCAGATCAACAGACTACAAACATTGCAGTGTTTTCTCATCAACAATCTTCAATTTGCATGGACAAAGTTAAAATTTTTGCTAAGATTCTATTTAAAGATAATTCATATTTTCTTTATTAATTTTAAAGGTCTTTCCTGCATCACGTTTATGAATATGTGTGGCAGGCAGTCTCTACTCTGTGTATTACAAATCCAGAGTGTGGCCAGGTTACCTCTCCCAAGCAGCCCATGTATGTTCTGTTGACACTAACTTCAGTTTTCATATCACAGATGAAGACACCACAGCTCTTCTTACAGACTTTTAACATGTCTCATATTTTACTGCTATCATTTTTTTTTCGGCACATCTGTCTTCTATCAGCTTCCTGTAAACTTCCTAGAAGGCTTACCTACAATATATAGTATCTTCTTGTCTCCAAGACACAGTCAAATGTTAGGATGTACCTATTCAAGGGATGATGCTGATTAGGGGAAAACAGTGCAGGATGGGGTTGGGGAGGGACAAAGGGGAGGAGAGGGTCCAAGTTCTAGAGGGTGATATCTACTCCTGCATCTGTTGCCTGTGGGAGAGTTTTGTAATCATGGCAAAAAAGGGTCCTTTCCATGGCTTTCACAATATAATTCTTTCCTTTTAAAAATTACAGTGCTGCTTCCACTTTGGGATTTGTTTGTTTTTGCTGTAAATGGGGATAGAACTGAGGACCACGGGCCTCCCTACACTATTTTTTTTTTTGTTATGTAATGAGGCAGGAAAGAATGAGGCAGGGAAAATTTAGGGGGAGGGGCACGAGAAGAGAGAAATCCTCCTCTCCTCGGTACCCAGTTGAAGTTCATTGCCAGCACAAAGTAAGAATGCACAATCAACAATTGCTAAGGGCCTTCTTTCTTCCCAACAGCAAACCTGTAATTTTCTAGGAATCTCACCAGAAACTCCATTTGTACTAAAGTCCTTGTGCAACCCTAGAGGCTTCTGGTTTCTCCTTATCAGGGTAGGATTCCATCCAAGCCTTCCCCGCCCCAACACTCTATAATCTCACTTATCAATTGAGAACAAAAGGAGGAAGGAATCTCAGAGCAACCTTTTGGGATGTAACTTGAGAGTCACCGAAATGGCACCTATGGATAATACAGAGACAATTGATTGTCACTGTTCTTTAAGAAGCCCATGCCTTATTTTTCCTACTTTACTTTGAGAAGCATATAACCCACTCAGGTGTGCCTTTCTTCATGAGTGCCCATCTCTTAACTCTCATGCTTAAACTATACTAAAATATTTTAACAGTCTTTCCAACCTTGACTCACCTTTGGCACTGAAGCCGTGAGCCCTGCCTTGGCCTCAGTGGAGCTCTCTAGAAATCTAGGAGAGTTGGAGTTGCTGTGTGTCAATGTATCCTTCCACCACGGACAATGATGTATCACTTGTCCTACATATGCAGAAGCTGACTTCAAAGTTGCCCATCTTCTCTGAAGGGGGTGTCACATTCAGAAAACTTGGCATCAGCTTGCAAGAGTGTGTTCTGTTTACATATATATTATCTTGTGCGACCACAGAGCCCCTAAAAGTAGGGTGAATGTTCTTGGCTCACATATAGGAATGAAAGATTGCGTTCAATTAGGTAAGCCACTCAACTTGAATTTTCTTACCTGTGTGTTGCAGAACTTGCAGAGGGCTAAGGAGTTGCTAACCTCTGATGTCATGCTATTCCCACCTGTGGTTGTGTGTTATGGTCACCTGGGGAGCTTTCAAAACTACCACTACCCAGTTCCACTGCCAATCCTGATGGAATTAGTCTGGGTGTGCTCTTTAGGTTGGAATTTTTACAAGCTCCTCAGGTGGCTCTAATGAGCAGGCAAGGCTATGAGGCCCAGCTCTGGAAGCAAGCACACTGCCTCTTGCAGGGAAGGAAGGGCCTTCGGAAGATTCTAGGACCGAAAGTCTCCTGGGGGTGAAAGCAAGCACCACCTGATGCCAGACACTGTTTGGTTTGCCTGCTGACAGCAAACAAGCACCAGGGAGCCTCCACTCAGCGCTGCACAGCACGCTGCTCTCTGGAATTCTTTTCCTGGAACGTAAGCATTTCCGTATGGGGATCATATTCTGTTGTTAAAGAGCTGTTCCTACAACCATATGCATGGGTTTTCTCTCTGCCAAACCCTTTATTTGACATTTTATAGTGATGGCCAGAGAACAGTGGGGTCACTGGTACATTTCTCTATATGATTTCCTATGATTGTGAATGAAAATGACATGCATTTCAGAAATGCTGCTTATCCATCAGCATTTGAATATAAATTTTACACTATGCTGTGTGTTGTCATATTATAAAGGCAGAATAGTATCATAGGAAGAAAATATACAGCCAGAGGTCTAATCCACATCTTTGGATGGTAGTGCTAATAACTGAAAATGGGCATGCTTACTGAGGCGGATCTGTAGGTGCTATTTTCATTTTTTATAAACAAGGCAACGGGGCCAAGGACAGCAATAGGTTTACTAATGTCACACAACCCGCAAATGATAGCAAAGATAAGCCCTGGAAATCTGCTTCCAGAATTTATCTTCTTTATCAATATGTCGTATTTTCTCCTATGTGGGTGACCTTAGCTAAATAAAAAAAAAAAATTACATTATGAAATCTGTGCTTTTGTCTAGCCTCATTTTCTTATCTGAAAAAAAAATAAGGATAATGTCTACTTTCTCAGGATGATAGATGGATGACTAGTTGTTACACATACTAAGGTGTTCAGTAAATAATAAATAAAGGAATGAAGAACTGGGGTTAGAGGCATAATACAGACACAGTCTATAGACTATTGTGAAAAAGTACACTCATAACTATTATGACATTGACATCTCGATATAACTTTGTGGCTCAAAAATATAGAAAAGTGTTAACAGGCAAATCAAAGTACATCTACTTCGTCCTCATAAAACACAAAACTCTTAAATATGCATGAGATATTAATAAGCTTGCCAGTGATAAGACTATAAATTGCAAATAAAGTTATAAGAGGTTTGCTTTGCATTTCTCTCATTGAAGTAGTACTCTACAATCTAAAAGCTTTATCTTCATTACTGCTGGAAAATTAGGCCATTAAAAAAGCGAGCGTTGGCTCTCATCAGCGGAACTATCTAAAGACAGCAGAGCCAACAGCACATGTCAGCTTTACATTTACTTTTGCAAATTAGGTGCTGGTTATGTTTGAAGGCAGGCTCTTGGAACATTTTTAGAATAATTCCAGGGGAAGAAGAGGCAGTGGGGATTGTGAAATCTGCCATCCAGTGTTAGAGTCAAAGGCCCAGAAATACTTCTGGGCTACAGATAACTATTCCCAGGCTCTTGGTTTTGCAGAGGATGAGTTACAGACCGGGTTAGTGACAGTTCCATGTAGAAACAACAAAATTCAACAAGTTGGAGTCCAACGCCTTTGAGGGAGGAATCGATACCAGGAAATTACCATAATTTTCTTCTATTTTAAAATCGCTTTTTATTAAGAGGTAATCATTTCCAAACCCTCTCAAATTTTGGCACATTATTGTATCTTTTGCCTAGAAGTTAAGTTTCTGAGGACTCCTATGCATTTACACATCACTAACCAGAAAACAACAAAAGAAACAAAAATAGGTTTTTTTTTTTTTTTTTTTTCCCCTGGAGGAACTTGTCTCTTAGTTAATATCATTCAATATTGTGTTTTTACAACTAATGTTTATTGTCCCCAAATTCATCTGTGTTCCTCCACACATAGTAGGTATTTGAAATGTACCTACTGACTAAGGTGCATCTGACCATCAGACTTTAAAATTAAACATCCATAAAAACTAATATCAGAAATAAAATTCTTTGAACTAACAGTGTTGCTAAAATTCTATGTATTACAATGCACTTTGAATGATTATTTCAACCACTAATGTGTGAGTGAGAATAATCATAAAATAATCAATAACTAACTTCTTGTAAGACCATGTGATTTCATAAACATTATCTATCTTACTTGATTTTGTATTGGTTAAGCTTAGTAGTACTTTTGCCTTAACTTACACCTAAAAAATAAACACAACTTTTTGCTATAGTCAGATAACAATTACAATGAGATGACATACAATGATACCTAAAAATAAAGCAGTGACCGTGAGGGTGGAGGTGAGGAGAAGCATTATAATGTTGCAAGAGAAAAACCAAGAATACAAAAAAGATTGAGAGGCATATGGTTGTTTTAAAAATTCTTAGGTGAGAGAAAATGGAAAATTAGTGAGCTACCAATACCAAAACAGAGAAGGAAGAAAGCACAGGGTTAGGAGTTCAAAAGCAAACTGGGTTCAGGATATCTTAAATGGCACGCCTGTACTCTATGCAGGCAAGGCTGAGTGCATTGGCTGCAAATGTCATGTGGGTGCAAGAGGGTCTTGAGATGTAGTTTTGGCATCATTGACTAATGAAAAGATGGCAGTGAGAGGGGCCTCTCGGAGAGACTGGGGGAAGTATAGGAGAAGAGTCACCATTGAGAAAAGAGGCAGAAGAAAACTTAGGAAAAAGACTAAAACTTGTGGATGCAGGAATGCTTCACATGAAGGAGAACATAGGCAGGAACAACTAAGAAAGAAAGCTCTACAAGACATCTTCACAGGCTCTGGGATCTGCAGTCCCTTCTAACTTCATAATGCCAATGCCACTTGGATGGATGGCATTTTCACTTAAATGTGTGGACACTGGATAGCCTACCAGGAGGCAAATAAAGACATGCACTCTAAAAGTTCGGTTAAATGGAACCAGTTTTCCAGCTCTTGAATTCTGTCTTTGTGGTCCTTAGACGATGTTTTTTTTATGCCGCTGTAACAGCCCACTGCTCTCACATTTTCTGGCTGCTTTTGCTCTCCAAGCAACCTCTGGCTTAGGGGATAACTGTCTTTGCAATGGGAAAGTCCACCCTGCTGTGAAGGCAGTTAAGTAAACCTCGGAAGGTCAAGAACTCCATCAGTTACCTACTCTTCCTTCTCCTAGCTTTTAAACAGACTCAGGTTAGGGCTCTACACCAATGAGGGACTAAATGAACAGCCGTTGAGTGAATAGTATAGACTAGAAAGCCAATAGAACAGTTTATTTCTCTTGCATAGCAGGTATGTGCCAACGAGTCTTTGGAAGTAAGACAAACTGAGAATAACCAACAGCTTAATAGATATTAGAAGGACACAGAATAAGGCTAGATCAGCTTACATGGATTTTTGGAGAGTTCTGCAGTTTTTGAAGTGGCTATCTCAGACCATGTCTTGTAGTAATCATTAAATGAGACTGATTTAATTACTCTGAAAATATAAACAAAAGTCAGACCATATAAAATTTGTAAATTTATTTTTAAAATTATCAGAGCACACGATTCAGCTAATATCATATCAAACTAGATAGACTTATTTGAAAATGGTGATACTCTCTTCCTTTTCTCTTTCCTTTTTTTCCATTCTTTTGAGATCAGGTATGTGTATCCCCAGCAAGTCTTGATCTCTACATATCCCAGGCTGACCTGAAACTCACAATCTTCCTGATTCAGCTTCCTGTGTGCTGGGATTTCAGCCATGTACCATCATACCAGGCTTTGGACATTCATCTCTAAGAATTACACATTTAATAAATGAATCAAACACACTTAATTAGTTTCACCACTGACAAGTATAAATCACAGAAAAGACGGGCTATCTAATTCATTTTCCAACAACAAATGGAAATGCTCCCCTATGTGCACATATATCTATACTGTAAAAAGAAAACTATAGCTTTAAGGCATCTGCTTTTAATGCTATTATTTAAAAGGAACCTTAAGGGAAGTATTATATTTGTATTTTTTATTCTACAATAAAGTTTTCTTTAATGTTATATCAAATTTAGTATGATTTGTTCTTTTTTCTCTTCATAGGGAGAATAAAAGTATCCTAATGGAGATTAATTTTTACCCAGAATCTAGCCACATGGAAACCTGAACATTTTCCTCCTGTCAGTGTCCATTGTCTAACAGGAGAGTGATGGGTACCATAAATCAGTAAGTGGCAACTATAGAATATTTTCTAAGTCACTTTATCTGCATCTTTACTGTGGACTTGTTGAACACAACCATTTATAGCTCTGTAAATAAAACACTACTTAGAGATAACGTTCAGCCGCATGAGATCACCAGCTAACCAGTCCAAAGAGAGGCTTAAGCATCAGCTGTAACATCCCTATGTCTGTTCTCCAATTTAATTTCTTAGTTCTTTAGAAAAACAAACACATTTTCAGTCAAAACAAATGTATTAGCATTACTTTTTATGGGTCAACTGTAAGTTCCTTAAGGTAAATATTCGACTCTGTTCTGAAATTAATGGAGCAATATTTAAATGGATCAGTGCATCCATTTCTTTAGCAGTTTACAAGACCTAATTTGAAGACTAACATTTTTCAAATGTGATACTGCTACCTTTTTAATCTCACATAAGTAACTCTGAAACTGGGTGAAGATAAATTAACCATCAGTATTGTTGCTTCCAGCACAGCCTGCTGGACTTCACATGACCAAACGGTATGCTAAGGTAACATGAATTCCGCCCCCCTCCCCGCCCCAATGCTTCAGCATTTTGCAGAGGGGGGAATAGAATGAAAGGCTGCCTTGTGTCTCCTTCATCACAATCTTGAGATCAATTTGCTGTCACAGATCAGTTAGCAGACAACAATGACCCGAGAGGAAGGAAACTGTCAACACACTGTCTCATGAAAAAAACATACCATCTTTAGGCACAATGGACTTCATTGTCTTTTGTCTGTTTGAGGATGACCCATGACCCCCTCCCTTCCCAGGGGTGTCCTGTTCAGTTTCAAACTGTTAGCCCTCTGGGGATTTCTTTTTCTTTTTTTCTTTCAGAATAATTAAAACTATTACTCTAAAAGGTATAACTAGTTATCTTGAATACGTAAAGCAGAATTTAAACGTTTGCATTTCCGATTCTATAAAGGAAACAGTTCTTTAGAACAATAGAAACTGTATTTCCTATTATTCAGGTAGGCTATAAAGCTAACAAGGAGAAAAATGACACGAATATATGTCTGTAGTTCCCATCAGTATCAAGAACATACTGAATATCGTCTCTGACAATGAAAAGAGAGGAAATATAACTTTATAAATTTATACTGGACACTGGAGCTGATTATTCTGCTGAAATAAGACATAAGCTTGAATGAGTGAAGAGAACAGCTCTCTCTGTTTCCATCATAAGGAGCTGTGTGGTTCAACATTTGGATAACATGATACATTGACCATACTTCTTTCAAAGTGGCGATAAACAAAAGAATTTGCAGGAAAGTAATAAAACTTTCGTTGAACAATCACCAGGGAGTCATTTGGGGAGCATGTCTGTCGAAGGCAAGGAGGCATACTAGGCTCAGGGGACAGCCTTAGCCATCTTCAGGGCTGGGGTAGGGTGTGCATGCATGTACACACAGGATCTTGGCAGAAGGGAAGACAAGGATGAGGCAGTTGAGTTCAGTGGAGGGTTCAGACTGAGAGCAACTGTGGCCTGTTTACATAGACGAAGCTTGATGGTACAGGATCTTAACATGTATGCAGAGTGCTTAGAACTGGATGACAACCTTGGTTCATCAGAACTGAGCCATTGGTGGGTCCTAAGTAGCACAGTAAAAAAGAAGCTGGGGCTTGACTAAGCATCTCTTGAGGGGTCTCACACAGGGTAAATTCCACCCTGTAGGAACAGTTAAAAAATGAAGTGATGGAGTTGTGAGCTACCTAAGAGTTAACAGGGGTGGAGCACAGGTCCTGACTGTATGACTCTTGGGTAATCGATGGGTATGGAGTATACTGAGCGCAGATACACTATATAAGAATGTAAGTCTCCTTCCAGGTGATAGAGTGAAATAGCACAAGTTAAAACTTCCAAAAAAAGAAATTTTTTTTTTCCTGGAATTTTCCAGCAAGGGGAAAAGGCAGGCCTACTGAGCAGGCACAGGCAAAAACCAACAGAATGCTGAAGAAAGATCTGATTGGCTGCCTGATGCATGAGAGATGAAAGAATGTTGGGGTCGAATCTTTTCTGAAGCCCAGAAGACTAGTTTTCTATTAATAGAAAACAATACATGGGGCTGAAGTAAAATATGGGTGTGGACTCTAGTTGACAATTGGATAGAGGAGCCAGAATGACCTTCAGGGATCTGACTGTGAAATGGGGAATAGAAAAAGAGAGATCAACAGGTGAAGCCATGACGGAGAACAGTCTCCAAAGTGGTGTTCCGAAGAGGAAGATCAGCAAGGTGCAGTCCGGTGTTTATTGAGCTGTAACCGTTGTGACTTTTTAAAAATTAATTATTTTTTTTGAGACAGGGTTTCTCTGTGTAACAGTCCTGGTTGTCCTGGAACTCACACTGTAGACCAGGATGGCCTTGAACTCACTGAGATCCACCTGCTTCTGCCTCCCAAGTGCTGGGATCAAAGGCCTGTGCCACCACTGCCAGGCGAGCTGTGATCATTTATTGTTGAGTTGCATCAGCACAACAGAATAACCACAAAGGCAGATGTAAGTCCAAGATGCCTAGACAATGCTGAGGAGAAATAGCTTCCTTGACAGGACTTGGAAAGGAGCATGTAAGAGGCCTGTTCTCAAGAGGAGCCCACCCTGGAGGTCATTTCTAAAGGCAGAACAGAAACTCCCCTGAGGTCTAGGAAGTAGGGCTTTCTCCACACAGGGTGATGTTGGAAAGCATGTGTCCCCCACACTGCTAAACTCTATTTTTTTCTCCTTCTCTTTCTCTCTCTCCCCCTCTCTCCCTCCCTCCCTCTCTGTCTCTGTCTCTGTCTCTCTCTCTGTGTGTGTATCTTCCCTTATACACCTTGCCTTGTTGCTGTAACAAATACTTCACAAAACAACGTAAGGATGGATGGACGGAAGGAAGGGTTTTCAGGCTCACAGTCAGAGGGTGGGGAAGTCACGGTGGCAGCTGGGCATGTTGCAGTCAAGACGAAGACAGCAATACATGCTGATGCTTGGCTCTCCTTTCCTTTTAAAAGATGTTTTGGGACACAGGGCTAGAGAGATGGCCCAGCAGTTTAGAGCACTTGTTGCTCTTGCAGAGAGAGGACTTGGGTACCATTCCAAGTACCCACATACTGGTTCTCAGCCATTTCTAACTCCAGTTTCAGGGGATGCAATGCCACCTTCTGACTTGTAGAGGCACCAGGCACACACATGCTTCGCATACATGAATGCAAGCAAAACATTCACATGTATAAAATTTAATAAATAAATGTAAAAAAATAAGTAATCTGAAAGAGCAATTATGACAATATACTATAATAAAGCTACGTGAATGACTAGTATCTGGTCTCCGTGTCTTATACTATTTTGGTGCCCTGCATTCACCCTTCCTGTCATGATGTGAGTTGACAGATGCCTATGTGAAAAGATGAAGTGATATGAGTGAAGCATATGTTGTGAGATAGATTAATACTGCAGCAGTCTATCTGATTGTCTATATGACGCTTGGATAACCGATGGGTATGGAACGCAGATACACTGTGTAAAAATTTAAGTCTCCTTCCAGGTGATAGAGTGAAATAGCACAAGTTAAAACTTACAAAACCTTTTTTTCTTCCTGGAATTTTCCACCAAGGGGAAAAGGCAGCCCTACTGCTTGGAAGAAGAAAATAACAGTGATGCTGTTTTATGGAAGCAACACACAACTCCACCATTGGCTGCTTGGAAACATTTCCTACACCACCAACTAGTTCTTAGTATCATGATTAAGACTCCAGGGTCTGGAATCAGCAGAGTGAATCCTCTGGCTCCATTACTTATTGGCTATGGGATGGGGTGAGTTATGGAATCTTTTCACACTTGTTTCTTAATCACTAAAGAAAACGAGCTTTTCTCAAGGGGTTGTATCCAGTGAAATCACGCACGACAAGAGCCAAGTTTAGCACCTCGTCAGCACTCAGTGTCACTGGCCTCCTCAATTGCCTTCCCATAGCATCTCATCATTCCTCACAGCTCACTCTAGACAGTTTCCTAGCTGCTCTGTTCTGCTCTTTATGTCAAGGAAGATGCCACTGTGGGAAGAGATATTTGTCATCTAGTTCTAGAGATTGAAGTTTCAACACTTTCAGACTAAACTCCAGGCTCTTCATCAGCTGGACATGCTCTTCCTTCTTCTGGTCTCTCATTCCTGTCTCCAGAGAGAACCCCACCATCTCTTGGGGTTTCCTGTAAATTAAATATTGTGCTTCTGTTTCTGTGCACATTTTTCAGTTATAGACTTTTCCCCTCTTTCTTTTCATTCCATACTCTTAGTCATCAAAGTCACCAATCAATTACCTGTGTGTGAAGGCTGCCATAGGGGGCTGCCATAGGGGGCTGCTGCCATTGTCTCTGCAGTACATCTCATGCTCTCCCCCCTCTTGCAGAGACCCGGCTCTAAAGAGAGCAGGCTCAAGCTCTCTGACTAGGTGTTTATTTCAGGGATAGGAGCAGGATTTACAAAGACCAAACCAGGACTGGGGAGATGGCTGTATGGGGAAGGACATCTATCATACATGAAGATTCAAGTTCAGTTCCCAGAACCCAAATAAAGATTGGCCTGGATGTTTGCACCTGCAGTCCCAACATGGTTGCTGGAGCAAGACAATAAGATAGCTAGGGCTTGCTGGCCAGCCAGGCTAGTCAAAGTGTGGCAAGTTTCAAGTTTAGTGAGGGACCCTGTCTCGTGTTAATAAGGCAGAAGGGAATAGAATAGTCCATCTAATGTTCAATCCACCCAGTGTTTTCTCTTAGCCACCACATGAGTGCACATGGTTACATGCATGCAGGTGCATGTGAACCCCCACACCCCAATGTGTGCACTTATGCATACACATAGAAGATTGAATCAGAATGAGGCTCATTGCAACATTCTAGGACAGCACATGTTGACATCTTAGGTCAGTCACTTTTGTTATCATGGCTTCCTCATTATTGTCATTCTTTTACTTTCCTAGGCAAGTGTTAGAAGCAGCTTATGAGGTCCAAGGGAAAAAAAATTCAACCAATTCTTAGGTAGGATTAATATTTGGGAACAATCAATATATATTAACATGGCACTCTTCAAGCAACAAGTAGTAAATGTTTCTCCTCATGTCATGTAACTTTATTTCAGAAATATTTTGTGGATTTCATTAGAAGAGTCATATATATATATATATATATATATATCTTTTGTTATACTGTGATACTATTACAATGACATGTAAACATATTCTTGCTGGTGGCATGCCTCTAGAACCTCAGCTTTGGTGAGTCTGAGACAAGAAGATGGTACATTTTCTCAAAGGCATTTCCTTTTTGTATTTGGATAGTTGTGTATATACAACTATACAAATATAGTTTGTTTTAAATATTTCTCTTGTTCTTAGAGTCTGCTATATTTACTTACCAGTTTTCAAGCTTTCTATACTTGTTTGGATTTAACTATAGACATAATCATGTCATTTGGGAAAAATAATTTGCAGTAGGCTGCCCCTTATTCATAGTTTTGGTCTCTGAAGTTTCAGTTACCTGTGATTAGTCATGGTACATGCTTGGAATGGCCCCCAGGTCCCCTGAAAGAGCAAAGAGTGTGCTAAACTGATGAGCTGTCTCTCTAGCCCCACATCCCCAAACATCTTTTAGAAGGAAAAAGAGAGCCAAGCAGCATGTCTTGCTGCCTTCTTCATGACTGCAATTGCTCAGCTGCCACCATGACTTCCCTGCCTGCTGTGGGATAATGCTCTTGTGCACTGTAAAGATTTGTTACTTGTATGGTTTTAATAAAATGCTGATTGGTCCGCAGCTAGGCAGGAAGTAGAGGTGCACAGCCAGACGAGGAGAATTCTGGGAAGAGGGCAGACAGAGAGCAGACACCAGCCAGACGCACAGGAAGCAAGATGAGAAGAGGTACCAAGCCACGTGGCTAGACATGAATAAAAATTATGGGTTAATTTAGGTGAAGGAGCTAGTTAGTAATAAACCTGAACTACTGGCCCAGCACTTACTATAATATTAAGACTTAAAGTCAATTATTTCATAAGCGGCAGTGGGACCAGCCAGGTAGGACCGAGAAACTTCTGACTTCCCTACCCTCCAACTGTGAGCCTGAAAAGCCTTTCTTCTGTCCTCAAGTTGTTTTGTGAGGTATTTGTTACAGTAATAAGAAAACTGACTAATACAGGTGTATATGGACACACACACACACACTCACACACACACAGTTTGGTACTATTCACTGGGAGTCTTGGAATGCACTACGTTTAGCAGTGTGGGGGACACAGGCTTTGCCACATCACTCTCTGCGGAGAAAGCCCTACTTCCTAGTCCTCAGGGGAGTTTCTGTTCTGCCTTTAGAAATGACCTCCAGGGTGGGCTCCTCTTGAGAACAGGCCTCTTACATGCTCCTTTCCAAGTCCTGTCAAGGAAGCTATTTCTCCTTAGCATTGTCTAGGCATCTTGGACTTACATCTGCCTTTGTGGTTATTCTGTTGTGCTGATGCAACTCAACAATAAATGGTCACAGCCCAATTAAATACCAGACTCTGCATCTACAAAATGTGGATACTGAGATCATGACTTGGTTAAAAACCAAACCAAAAAACAATACAGACTAAAGAAGCTTAGAAAAAAAAGAAAAGGCTCTGTGTGTGTATGTATGTATGTATGTGTGTGTTTGTGGTGTGTGTGTTTGTATGTGTATGTGTGTATATGTGTATGTATGCGTGTACATATGTGTGTGTATATGTGTCTGTGTGTATATGTGGTGTGTGTATGTGTATATATGAGTATGTATATGAGTACATATGTGTGTGTGTCTGTGTGTATATGTGTTTGTGTGTGTATGTGTGTCTGTGTGTATATGTGTTTGTGTGTGTATGTGTGTGTGTGTACTGCTCATAGTGACTCATTCAAATGGAACTAACTGTGACCTTAGCATTCCTCAAATTCAATCTCAGCTATACTGACTGCCAGTATTTGCCCTGTGGCCTTGGGCATCTAGTGGAAGATGTTTTCTGCACTGTCCCAGTCCCTGCTGTCTTTCCTGCAGAGAGTCTCTGAATTCTAGAACACAAAGCTCCTGAGTTTAGAGATCACATGTAAAAAGGGTGTGTCCCAACACTGGGGTACAGTGTCTGCTACAAGATAGTGTGATCAGTGAATTAATTTTAAAGACACACAAGAAGTACCTGCCCTTCTATGAAAAGACTGTGGCACAACTGGTGAGTGGCATTCTAGATGAGATGCAAAACTCCTAGCTCACTGCACAAGTTCAACATCAACAGAACCCCCTGCTTCCCTGCCCGTGTTCCATGCAGCTGATCAGATTCTGCTAGAGTTCTGTTTTGTCTTTCCTATTCAGAGACATTTTTAGGACTGTGTCATACACAGAGCTACCTAAGCAACCGAGGTTTGCTTACCTTTAGGATGGCAGGCAAGGACCTGGGCTGAGTCAAGCACGACTCTTATACTAGCTATTTGGCTTTAAGTTTAGAACTCAAGAAAGCAAAGGCTGGAACACTTTTTACCAAGTATTTACAATCTGGGCGATGCTATAGACTGTGCTTTGTCCAGATGTTCAAAGCCAAAGTAATGCTACATTTATTGCCAGCCTGTCTCTTAAAAATGACAGTGGGGGCTGGGAGATGGCTCAAAGCCCAAGGAGATTTGCTGCTCCTCCAGAGGACCAATTTGATTCCCAACATGAAATCACTGTAAAGCTCACGATCCCTTGGAATTCCCCATCAGAGGAATCTGACACCCTCTTCTAGCCTTTCTGGGTACTATGCTCATGTGTACCTCAACCCCCCCCCCAGTTAAAAATCAAAATATAAAATCTGTAAAAAAAAAAAGAAAGAAAGAAAGAAAGAAAGGATACAATGGCTTTGTCCTTGACTCAGAGATAAGGTTTTCTGAAATAAGGTTAACTGTATATTCTCTTAAAATTCTTGGAATTTTGTGATCTACAGTGGTTTATGCTTATTCCATTGGCAGCACTTTTTCCATTAAAAAATAAAAATAAAATAGATTATTTCATTATAGATAAATCAAAGTTACATTCAATAGAAAGAACTCAATAATTTTTTGCATTCTTCCTACAATATTTGTTATAGGAGAAACAATTCCATTTCTAAATTAGATGATGTTAACTGTAGAGCTGAAGAGATGGCTCAGTGGTTAAGAACACTTGCTATTCTTCTGGAACATCAGGATTCACTTGCCAACACCCACATCAGGTGGCTCACAACCACAGGAAGACACAGCTTCAAGGTACCAATGTTCTCCTATGTCCTCCACAGGCACTCACACAGGCATAAGTAAAATAAACATCAATTTTTGAATGTTTTCATTATAAGTCATAAAGTCAATATCATTTAATATTGGTTTGGGCTAAAAACTGACAGAGACATTGATCAAGAAAAACTTACTTGATATGCTCATGTGGCTGTTCAGGTAACTCTAGGCTGGCTTTGCTTTCTGCAAAGAGATAGAAAAGGGTTCTGGTGACTTGGAGCTGAAAGAGGTGGTATGATGTACATTCTTTCTAAAACCTCGAAGAAATCCTGGTAAAGGGATAAAAGTATAGCACAAAACATTGAAGGAGTCAAAGAAAAATGACAAGAAAAAAAATGTCAAGATGGAAAGCAGATGTCAAGTGGTAACTGTGTGGGCAGGTCCTGGAAATCTGAAACCTATCTTCAAAATGAGGAAAGGCCAATAGACAGCAAGCAGAGCTGTACTATAAAAAGAACGCAGAGACCAAAAATGCCAGGTAACTCTGAGAAGAGAGGCCAGAGGCAGAGAACAGACCTGTGCTTACCTTCCTCACCCCCAGAGAACCACATGGATTCACATCCAGAAAGGAGTGAGGATGCTACCCTCTGCAGAGACAGTCATGGAGACTTAGGGCTGAACAGCACAGGACTGTGGAGGACAGAGCGGGGTAAGTAAAGACTCCTCCTCTGGGGGACTGTGAAAGAGATGTTGAGACAAAAAGAAAAAAGAGAACAGACTTTACCCCAATAAGAAAAACAGAGATTAAAGCTTCAGAAATTCCTGAAGGAAGAAAAGGATTCTGGGAAAGATGGGGGTGGAGGGAAGACACACCATGGCTTGGAGAGACAAGTAGAGCACACCACAGCTGCATTGGCATTGATCGTGGTGGGGGAGGGAGGCTCAGAAGAAGGCCTCGAGCAGACAGGCAGGCCTACCTTCAAAACAAGCCCATGTTTCCTACAAGCCTCAAATCTTGTTGCAGATATTGGCAAGACAGTGATTCCTTGGCGTGTAGTCGTCAGTGGAGGAGAGAGTCCCTCTTTGTCAGGCCCACAGCGGGGCCCTTCTATTGTTAACTGAGCTACCCTGAGGGCCTGAGATTAGGGAACACCACGCACAGGTTAGAAGGACTCTCAGCGGCCTGTCACAGCCCCTGGGTATGGAGAGCAGGCGGGCCAGACTCTGAGGGGTGAAAGGTGCAGGGAGCAGAATCGCTGAGGCTGAAAAGTGTAGTAGGATGCCCAGCCCTACCCTAGGAGACCAGAAACACAGGTTCTTCAACTTAGAAGACCTTGGGATTTGATGGCTTTGAGCCTAAGGTCAGAAGCAGGCCAAATTAGTTGACATTCATTCACCACTGCAGAGCCTGAGAATTCTGAACTCCACAGCAGAGCAATCACTACTCAGGAAGCTTCGACGGTACAAAGGCAGGTCCTTTGCCTGTTCACAGCTTAGGGCCATTGTTACTTCCTATATTCCTAACATATGTGGGAGATACCCTTCAACTAAAATGTCACTAAGAGCAAGGTCTGGGGAATCTTGGCCCCCGCCCTAGTCCAAAGAATGAAAACCCAGCTGAGGTGCCTGAAGGAAAACAGCTTCTGTGCAGACAATTCTGGTGGATATCACTTCTGTCCAGTAAGACTCAGAAGCAACAGCCTACACCAAAGAGAGACACAGTCCACAGGCCAGCTGACTGGTGCGTGCTCAGCACTAGTAGGCTTTACCTTATCAGGATCCAGTAATCGGCTGCTTCCACCCTCCAGCCTCGCTCTGTTCTTTGCAGCATGATTCCCTATTTGAATTAAGCAGTTTTAATCTGTTGTATCTTTTATTTGTTTCTTCCTTCATATATTTACCTAATTCTGTTCATTTTTTCTACTTCTGAGTACTTTTTCTCTTGCTTTTTTCCCCCATTGAATTTCCTTCTTCTCCATCACTGATAGTTAGTGATTCTTTGACTTTATCTTGTTGACTTTTTTTTTTCTTAAATACTGATGGTTTTATTGATTATTCTCCTTCTTACATTTATCTAATTTTGGTTTTTGAACATTTTCACTATTGGGAAATCTTTTTTTTTCCCCCAATCTTCTGCTCTGTAACTGTGTCTTACTACTTTTCTATTGCTGTGACAAGACACCATGACCAAGACAACATAGAAGAAAGCATTTAATTTGGGAGCTCGCTGTAACAAAAGGTTGGAGTCTGTCACGGCATGAGAGTATATATGGTGATACAACAGCCATGGGGTGGAGCTCAGGGGGTGGAGTGGGTCTGGCATAGGCTTTTAAAACCTCAAACACACTCCCAGGGCATGCCTCTTCCAACAAGGCCACACTTGCTAATTGTTCCCAAACAGTTCCACCGACTAGGGAGCAAATATCCAAACATAGGAGCCTCTGAGGGCCGTCTCATTCAAGCCGCCACTCCCTATACAATATCTTTTCTCTTTCCCTCCATAATGTTCCTTACCGTTCTCCATATTCTCTCTCCTGTGTCTAGCTGTGTCCCCCTCTCTCTTTCTGTCTCTCTCTGATTTTCCCTTCTTCCTGCATCTCATTCATTCGCTATCCCCACACTGAACCAATTTCTAGCATCACAGCATATGTTACAGGAGTTTTGTTAGTTTGGGTTCTGTGGTCATTGGTGAATACTATTTTAAGTGTTATATTTGCTTGTTGCCTTGCTGGACAAATACTTGGCAAAGCTAGCTTAAGACAGAAAAGGTTTGGTTTGGCTCAGTTTGAGAAAATAGTCCACTGTGGCAAGAAAGGTGTGAAGGAAGATGTGAAGGAAGAAGCTGGAGACAGCTGGACATGTTGCATCCACAATCACTAAGCAGAGAGTGATGAACACTGGTACTTAGCTCACTTTCTCTATTTTATTCACTCCATTGGTCAGGGTAGTTTTCCCACCTCAATTAACCTAATCTAGACACTTTCTTACAGATATGCCTATAGATTTGCCTTTGGGTAATTCTAGATCTTGTCAAGGTAACAACACACACACACACACACATTCAAGCGTGCATGTGCCACACCATACCACATATACACATACTCACATGTGTATACATACTCAGATGCATGCACACACAGTCATACACATATATAAATACATCACCATAAATATATTTTCATATCTTGTTAGTTGATGTTGTTGGCACAGGAGTTTATTTCATCCTAGCTGAGTGTCATTGAGGATTCTGCTCTCAAGAGTAGGCTGCTCAATAAGATTATATGCCCACTTTCCAAATCCAGAAGCATTCACTAACGAACCAACATACATACTGTGACTTGGAAATTTGGAAAACTAGAAAAGGCAAAAGTCTCTAACTCCTCAATTCCTAAAAGCAAAGATGCTAAAGTAAGGAAGATTTCAGAAATTCCAAAGATTTTATGTAAAAATGACCAATGGCCTGAGAGAGGGTACAAATAGGTGGATTAATTCAATCAAGACCTAGAGAAGAAAATCAGCAACAGAGATGAGAACATCAAAAATATTGATAAGATATCAGCCATATAGCCAGCCAGAAATCAGCAACATGGAAGAAAGCTTCAACAAGGAAACTGAGATTTTAAAGAAAGAGAGAGTTTGAAAGGGAAATAAAAAAAACCTCAATGAATCAAATAAAAAACACAGTGGAAAAAATCATCAATAGACTTGATCAATCAAAAAAAAGAATATCAAAATAGGTTGATGAAACACTATACCAATAAGAAAAGTATGAAATGGGGATGGAATAGAATGACGACATTCAGTGACACAATCAGAGACAAAACCAGGCCAGCGAGATGCTCAGTAGATAAGATCTCTTCCTGCACCCTAACCCATCTATCAAACCCTGGTGTCCTGGGTTTGATAGATGGCAAGAACCCACATAAAGGTGGATGGAGAGAACAAACTCCATGAAATTGTCCTCTGACCTCCATATTCATTCAGTGGCCTGTGCATGATGACACTGTACACCTACAATAATAATAAATGAAATTAAAATGGAGAAAAACTAAGAATACGAAGAATAGAAATATGTATAGAGAATTGTCAAAGAAATGTAACAGGAAATTTCCAAAAACTGGAGAAGAAATACATTTGAGCACAAGAATCATTTAAAATGCAAATTAGACATGACCAGAGAAGAACTTCACAACATATTATAGTCAAGATATCAAAATACAAAACAAAGGCTAAACATCAACAGCCATGAGAGGGTGACACCATAGAGGCCAATTATCAGATCTCTCCATGACACACTTCAATCCTTAAAATATATTACCTACTGTCTTAGTTAGGAATTCTATTGCTCTGAAGAGACACCATGACCAGGCAGTTCTTATAAAGCAAAACATTTAATCGGGTGAATGACAATTTTGGAGGTTTAGTCCATTATCATCATGGTGTCCTGCAGGCAGACATGGTGCTGGAGAAGAAGCTGAGAGTCCTGAATCGTGATTTACAGGCAACAGGAAGTGGTATGTCTCACTGGTTGTAGCTTGAGAATAGGAGACCTCAAAGCCCATCCCCACAGTGACATACTTCCTCCAACAAGGCCACACCTACTCTAACAGGGCCACACCTACTCCAACAAGATCACACCTCCCATTGGTACAAGTCCCTTTGGGGGCCACTTTTCTTTAAACCACCACACCAACCAAGACTGCCATATCCATCAGATCTATTAAAAAAAATCAAGATGTTTCAAGACAAGTACAAATAAAACAGTTTATGGCCACTAAGACATCACTGCTGAAGGCACTTAAGGGAATTTTATGCACAGAGGATTGAGAGAGGCAGTCTTCATTATGAGTGGATGGCAAAGAACAGATTTCAGGAGAATGATGGAAGAAAAGAGAGCTGGTGAGGGGAATCCATTATGTTTTACACATACTAATAGAAGAGAACATAAAGAACAAATAATATCCTAACTGACCAGAAAAACAGTCAACTAATTACTCTATATAATAACACAAAATGTAAATGGATTTAGCTCACCAAAAAAGACACATAGACTGACTGGATTAAAAAAACTAGGTTCAAACTTCTGCTGTTCTTTTTTTCGAAAGTTTGTTCTTAGAAAAATAAATATAAGCTTGACAGATCCCTAGCCAAGTAACAAAAATAATGAGAGCATCAAAATGAATGAGATCAGAGGTGTGGAAAAGGAGGTTAAGACAAACTTCAATGGAAAAAACAGCATTATTAGGGAGTACTTTAAAAACTTAGACTTCCAAAAATCTGGGAAATCTAGAAGAAATATAAATTCTTTGATACCAATGACCTACCAAGATGAAGTCAAGAACATTTAAACCACCCAAATTACTTACAACATCAATAGACTGTAGTAATTAAAATAAAAGAAATGGAAAATAAAGAAAAGTTCAGGTTCAGGTGGATTCACTACCAAATTTTACCAGGCCTTCAAACAAGAGTTTATGCCAATGCTCCTCAAACTGTTTGATAACGCAGAAAGGGAAGCACAATACCAAAGTCATTCTACAAGGCTAGTATGAGCATGATACCAAAACTACATAAGGATACATTGAAGAGAGAAAACTACAGATTAGTTTTCCTGATGAACATACATGTAAACATTCTCAAATGTTTCTTACAAGGAAAATTGGAGAATACATTAACATCTTACATCATGACTGTCCTAGTTAGCTTTAACTATCAATTTGACCCAGCCTAGAGTTATCTAAAAGAAGAATCCTCAATCTAGGAATTTCCTGTATCACATTAGCCATGGGTATGTCTGTGGAGAGGACTTTCTTGATTGCCATTATAGGTGGTACCATTCCCTAGGCAGGTGGTCTTGGCATGTATAAAAAAGCTAGGCAAATATGAGCTCGAGCAAGCCAGCAAACAGCATGGTTTTTGCTTCATGCTCTTGGTTGGGTTCCTGTTCTACTTTCCCTCAAGGATGGACTGAGACCTGAAAGTGCAATACAAATAAAACCAAGTAGCAGGATGCCAAATCAGCTAGCAAATTAATAACTATATTAGTATTCCTTCTGTTGCTGTGATATGATGTGGGATGGTCATTCTGTATGCTGTGAACATGTGTTGCTACCACTGATTATTAAAGAAGCTGCTTTGGACTATGGTAAGACATCTTATAGCTAGGTGGAAAATCTAAACAGAAATTCAGAAAAAGGGTAGTGTTAGAGAGACACAATTCAGCTGTCTAAGAAACAAGATGTGAAACCACCAGTATGTGGTAATACATAGCTTAATAGAAAATGGTTGATTTAAGATGCAAGTGTTAATTAGTAATAGCCTGAGCCATAGACTAAACAGTTTGTAATTAATATAAGCCCCTGTGTGTTTATTTGGGACAAAACAGTTGGGAGCCACAGGAAAAACTTCTGGCTACAAATGTCGCCCAATATGAAGCATAAACCCATGACCCTGAGATTAAAAGTCTCATGTTCTACTGACTGAGCTAGCTGGGCTATCAGCATAAGCTCTGGCAGCATGCTCCATGGTAGATATAGGATTTTACTCAGATAATACAGTAAACAGATTCAGATAAAAAACAAACAAACAAAGAAACCTCTAAACAGATATTAATGTGTTTAAACATATATGTCGGCTTAAGAGAGAATATAAAAATGAGTAGAAGTCCTTTAAAAAATAAAATTTTTAAAAAGTTACATAAAGGTGAAAAATACACAGAGTCTGGATTACGTATATTATTGTGTTATCTTTGAATTTTTGGACTGTTAATGAGCTAACTACCAAAAAACTCATTTGTTTTAAAGGCTGCTAAATTAAACCAACATATATATATATAAAAGTATCTTGATTTCAAAATTTGGGTCTAAGGATACATTTCTTTGAAAAAGAGGTTTTGCTTTTGTTTCCACAGAAGGTGAGAACCTGTCAATTCCTTCCAGGCTAATATGGTTTGATCAGTCAAGACCCCCTGATGTCAACTGGCTAAGATGATAAAGCCTCATAAACTACTATATCCAACTACTACTAACCATGAATCTAAATTTTCTCAGGATCCTCTTAAAATTGCTAGCACCTCCAATAAGTAGGAGGTAGTATGCAAAGCTATATCCAGTTCCAAAAATATTATTTATAAATGTTTATTTTTATTTAAAGGGGGTTGATTATAAATATTAATGGTCATCATCAATCTCTTTCTAAAGAAAAAAAGAAGATATAATATAGAAATGATTAAAAGATAGATTATTGAATCTACTTTGATTAAAAAAACTGTTAATTTCAAAATACTTTACATTGATAAAAATTTTGGTTTGTTGATACAAATTTAATGTTAATTTTCTTATATTGCATGTATATTTCTACACTTGTTTAAGATATTATGTTTATGCAATTCATTTACAATTATAATATATCATTAAAAACTATAAATTAATAGTCATCTATGATATATATATAACTATATAATTTATAGTTATATTAAATTTTCTAGGTATACAAATATAAAAATATATTTCAGTTAGTTAGGTAATCTTTAAGCACTTCAAAGACCTACAGAATCTAGCATTTAAAATGTGTTGGAAATTTAGACTTTTGTGGACAGTGAGACAGGTCTGCTTCTGGTAGCACCAATTACTTCAAGAGGATGATGGGCATCTAAGAAACTCCATATGGAGTTTACTTTCTTTGTGACAAAAGTTAGCTACTGGGCAAGAAACTGCTCTTGCCTCAACTGTTTGACAGTGTACTGTATAAACTGAATATGCAGGACCCATAGGAAAGTAACCACTGAATTTTACCAAATTAAGGTGAGATGATCCTTCAGGTTCCTCCTTCACAGAAGAAACTGCCAAATATACTGCAGGACATAAATATAGGTGAGACAATTCTTCAAATTTCCTGCTTTACTAAAAGTCTGCCAGAGACTCCAGGCCTGGAGATTAAAGATGGATGCCCCAATATTGCAGAAGAACTTTGGGTGACTGTCTAGGCAGCCAGATGTTTCTGGAATTTCTAAAAATTTGGAAGTTGCTTGCGATATACCTCCTGTTTACTCAGATAATATTATATCCTCCTGGAGTCTCTAATAGCATTGAAGACTAGATAGCTACAATTATAGTTTTTCTTAGTCATGACAAAAGGTAAATTAGATATAAAACTTTAGACTCACAAATAAAGGATAAATAGTAGAGCATATTCTTTAATTTTGCTAAATACAAATAGACTAGATATTATAACTGTAATTCTTGCTTGGTAACTGTTTTGTTATATGTAATTTTACTATATTAAAGTTGAAACCTTCCTTTTTGATTAGACAGAAAAGGGAAAGTGATGTGGGATGGTCTTTCTGTATGCTATGAACATGTATTCCTACCACTGATTAATAAAGAAGCTGTTTTGGATTATAGTAAGACAGGATACAGCCAGGCAGGAAGTCCAAACAAAAATACAGGAGAAGGGAAGAGTCAGAGAAACACAATCGAGATACCAAAAAAAAAAAAAAAATAATAATAATAAAAATAAATAAATAAATAAATAAAACAAAAAAACCAAAAAATAAATAAATAAAACAAAAAAATCCAACAAGATGTGAAAATACCAGTAAGCCACCAGCCATGCAGCAATACATAGATTAATAGAAACTGGTTAATTTAAGATGCAAGAGCTAGCTAGTAATAGCTTGAGCCATAAACTGAAAAGTTTGTAATTAATATAAGCCTCTGTGTTTATTTGGGAGTAAGAAGGTGCAAGACAAAGGAAAATTCCTGACTACAGAAACAAAGTACCTCTGGGGGAAAAAATAGTTCAATAGGGAGAGGGCTTACTATCCCAGAACAATAAAGTCTCTAGGAGGAGAAGGCATGACAACAGGAGCAGGAAGCTGGCTCATGACTTTGCATCCACATTCAGAAAGCAGAGAACAGGAAAGGGGGTCAGGCACTATAATCGCAAAGCTTACCCCCGTGATGTACTTCCTCCAGCAAGGCTCTAGTTCCAAAAAGTCCTATAACCTTGCCGGTCAGTGCCACTAGATGGGGAGGGGACCTAGTGTCCAAACACATGGACCTGTGTTTGGAGGAAGTTCACATGCAAATGTAGTTGTAACTTTTGTATATACTAATAGTGAATTTACTGAGAAAAAAAATTGAAAAAAATTCCATTCATGATAGCTTCAAAAAATAACTAGGAAAAATCCTAACCAAAGAGATGAGAGTCCCCCACAATAAACTCAAAAACAAAAACAAAAACAAGAAACATTAAGACACTTAATGAGAAAAACTGAAGAAAACACGAGAACATGAAAAGATCTCTGATGATCATGCATAGGCTTAATTAAGGTGAAAAATACATGTATTACTGAAAATAATCTATAGATTTCTGCCAAAATTTGAATGACATTCTTCACAGAACTAGAAAAACCAATCTTAAAATTCACATGGAAACACAAAGGCCCTAAATAGATAAAGCAATCTTTTGCAGAAAGAGAAATTTGGAGGCATCATAATTTCTGATCTTAAAATATATTACAGAGCCATAGTAACAAAAATAACATGGCACAATATCTTAGTTAGGGTTTTTATTGCTGTGAAGAAAACCACAACCATGGCTACTCTTCTAAGGAAAGCATTTAATTGAGCAGGCTCACTTACAGTTTCAGAGGTTCAGGCCATTGTCATCATGGTGGGGAGCATAACAGTGTGCAGGCAGACATTGTGGTGAGTCGAGAGTCCTTTCAGTCAACAGGAAGTTGACTGAAAGTCACACTGAGGGAGGCTTGAGCAAAAGAGACCTCAAAGCCCGCCCCCATAATGACACACTTCCTCCAACCAAGCCATACTTTCTAATAGTGCCACTCTCTTTGGGGGCCATTTTCTTTCAATCCACCCAACACCGGTGCAAAAACAGACGTGTAGAGGAATGATACAGAACAGAGGTCCCAGAAAGAGCCCTCTACAGCTACAGACACCAAATAGTTGTTTTTTTTTTTTCAAGCCGTCAAAAACATACATTAAAGAAAAGAATAGACCTTTAGTCAAATGATGCTCGATAGACTGGATTTCCATATGCAGAAGAGTGAAAATAGATCCCCATTTCTCACCCTGCAAAAGAATTAATCAAATCTTAATATAAGACCAGAAACTTTGAAACTGTTAGAGAAAAACAGATAAAACACTTGAAGACACAGGCATGGGCAAAGGTTTTTACAGAATTGAATTCTTTACAATACAACACTATAGAATAGTACAGTTAGAATGACCATCAAAAGGACAGATGAGAACAAATGCTGGCATGAATGTTGAAGAAGAGAAATCATTATTCATTCATCAGCAGTAGCAATATAAACTTACATAACCATTATAGAAATTGGTATGGAGTCTCACCAAAAAGCTGAGTACATTACTCAAGGCTCTGAGTCAGCCCACCACAGAGATTAGTGGCACAAATACCCTTATAGCTGTGCTATTTATAGCAGTCAAGAAATGGGCCAGTCGAGATGTCATCAGGAGATGAGCAGACACAGAAAATGTGGTTACATATACAATGGATTATTATGCAAGTGTAAAAGAAAATGGATGTAACTGAAAGTCATTGCATCAAGTGAAACAAGCCATGCATAGAAGTCAGATCATAAGACATAGAAGAAATGCTCTTCATGTGAAAGAAAGGCAGAAGGAGATGGGGGAGATGCCTGGGAGAGGGAACAGTTGAAGAGAATGCTTATGTATGAAGACACCTTGATGACAGCAACCACATTATTTTGTTCACTAACCTAAAAAATTAACAACAGGAACAAAGGGAAAAACTGTAATCATTCCTAAGACGGGCAGTCACCTGGGATGCAGTAGGGCTGCTGCTCCGCCCCTGGGTGTGGCTATGCAAACATGGGCCAACCCGCCCTCTTAAAGAAAGTGCTCAGACAAGACCCCTTCCATTTCCTCCTTCGCTTCCTGCATCTCTGTCTGCTGTCCCGCTAATAAACTCCAGTGTGGTATTCCCGGTGTTGAGATTGTATTCACGTGCAAAAACCAACAAAAACTATTTATCAGATAACTGGGAGCTAGTGGATAGTTTGACCCGGAAGCTTAGTGGAAGACTGGATGGCAGCTTTACAGAAGCAAAGCAACGGGGGAAAAAAAAAAAAAAAAACCAGGCCATTTGAGATGAGAAAAAAAAAAATGTCTGAATTGTGGGTAGTATTTACAAAGCATTTTTGAAGTAATTTAAAAGCATTTACAAAGTAATTACTGAGTCTTAACAAATTTAAAAATTACAAATTATATTAATTGTATTAACCAAAACTATGAGGTGGAAGAAATGCAGATGTGAATAGCAACATAAAAGACCAATTTTTGTGTTTCATGAGATAAAGTCTATAAGTAAAAACTAATAACTAAAAGTCTCAGCAATACTTAGCAGAAAATCTGATCCTGAATGTGGCGTCTATGCCTGAAGAAACAGCTAAGCACCTTGAGCATTGTTCCTCCAAGGGGCAGTACTCAAGGATGACCACTTCAGGCTTCTAATATTTTGAAACTCAAAACTGAGTTCTACTTTTTGCCTTTCAATGCTATAAACATGTTTTATTGACAAAAATATAAACCTAACTTTTCAGTTAAAACTAACAACTTAGACAGTTTGCTAAAATGTTCCTGGCCTATGTGAGTCACTCAAACACAATAAGGCAAAGAAATTGTACAGCAGGTAGGGAGATGCACAGTGAGGACCATTTCAGCTTCCCTTCCTGCATCTCGGCCCTAAGTGACAGGAGGTTGTGGTCGCTGGGTCTCAGGGATGCTTCTGAAGTTTCTGTTATATGAAACATGAGCAGTGTCACAGGACTAAATTTCCTTTCCCCTGGTGTCTGGAAAATACATTTTCCGGGGGAAGGAGAATTTCTACTCCATCCCTATCCTGCATGCCTCCCTACGCATGTTATCCAAAAATAAAAATGGAAACTCACAGTTCTATGAAAATTTATCAGCTTTCTGTATAGAGAAATTTTTCTTTAAAGTTACTCTATCAAAAACAGACAAACAAACAACAACATCAAAACAGTGAGCTAGTTGGAAGCTTAAACTGGAGAATGAAATGCTTATGACATTTTCCTAACTAAAAATTGAACAGAATGTATTTGAATATGTATACTAGGAGGAGGAGGAAGTGGAGGAGGAGGAGGAGGAGGTGGCAGGTAGCTTGCTGACTTTATATTAGACAGGGTACTTATTTCTGTGTAGACTTGTGTGAAAGACCATATTCAGTAGGAATTAATTTCAAAACCAAGTTTAGAAAAGGTATAAGATATAAGAAATCTTATAACACCCTGGACTTATGTAATTCTCTATTAATTCATCTGCCAGTTATGTAATGCAGTTTATTGACTAATCTATCAGCTAATTATGGTTTATTTAGATCAGCATCTGAAATTTAAAATAATGTTTCTTCATCAAAAACTGCAGGAAGACACCTGGCTAACAAAAATAACCATTACACCAGAATTTCTTTCCATTTACTCAGTTTTTCTATTTTTATACTTAAGCTTTTCCTTCAACCAAAGATTTTTAAAATTATATAAACCTTATGTTTAAAATGTCAAAGCAAGCATCGTACTCAGAAGATAAACATTTTTTGATTGTATTAAACATCCAGGAAGCAAACTTCACAAGGACAGCTTGAGAAACAACAAAGGACACGGGGCTTGGATGAAATCCCTTCATGACAAGCTAGAAGGCCACAGGAATCAGTGTGGAAGGCAAACAGCTGCTACACATCGGCTCCTTCTAGACCTTTCTTTCTCTGAATTTTTATAACCAGCAAGCGTACGATGGAGTGGCTTCTGATCCAATTCCTGGCTATCCCAGGCAACAAGCTTCTTGGATAACATGGAAAATGGCCGTTTAGTTCTCTTGAAGCAACACTGGTGGTTTTTATAAAAGGACACTGTTCTGATGGAGAGAGATTGAATACCTAACCAATTGACCTCATCTGTTCTTTTCAGCACCTGGAGTTAAAAAACTGCTTCAGGATTTGCAGGATACTGCCTCTCATGAGGGATGCAGCCATAGCATCATTTGCTTCTAGGGAAGGTCAATTAAGAGTTTGTCAGCTGACTGATAATTCAATGTCCAAACCAGTGCATTGCAAGTATAAGGGGTTACTAGGGACCTTTCAATCAGGATGGTACCAGGCAGCCTGGGATGTGTGAGCACTCTAGATAAGAGAGATAAGTCACAAGGACCGGAGCCTATTGGGGCACGAAACAGTAGACTGGACAAACACTGAAATTATTTAAGAAGGAGCTGGGGAATGAGCAGTATTTGCATGTCAATATGTCACATGCCAGGCTGGGGCTTAGGATAAACTAATTCCCAACACTATAGAGGAAAATATTGAAGGTGTCATGAAGTCCTGATTCATAGATCCATGCAGTGTATAAGGCAAACAATGTGGCAGGTTTGGAGTCCCAGAAAGGAGGCCCTGAAATATGTACTCAAGGTGGAGCCCAAGCTAAATTTGTAAGTTTTTTTTTTTTTTTTTTTTTTTTTTATCACAGAAACAGGGAAAGTAAACCAGTGCTTGTTTGTATTTGAGCCAAGGTCTTACCTAGCTGCATCTAGCCATGAACTATCTTTCTGTCTCTGCTTTCCAAGTCCAGGAATGGCAGGTTTGCACCACCGTATTTAGCTTTGATTTCAAGTTTATCCCACAGCAGAGCAAAAGTGGAATCTATTGTGTTGAGCCATTTATTGCTTTGAAAAATTGCTATTTACTAGGATATGGACACAACTTTCCCATACAGAGTATTTCTTTGTAATGAGGGTATAATAGGTTTCAGTGAAGAGTTAAATGATATATATACTTTTAATTCATCTTGTGTTTACTGGGAGCCAGTACTATTCCAGAGAATGTGTCTGTAGATGTATGGAACACTGCTAGGTCCAAAAATAATGCCTGACTGAAGCAATGCTATTCTTTATGCACCAATTAACTTCAAAAGCACCAGCAAAAGCTGGAAGAACTCTGAAAAAAAAAAAGATGAATACTTGTCTGGAGGTATTAAAGAAGACTTCAGGTTAGTATCAGATCCAAAAGCCTGTGGCTGAGGAAAAAAATTGAACGTGATCACTATGGTACAAGCTTTTACAAAGCCTTATGAATGGGTTGCGAAGTGTGGCGTCTTAGAAGAGAAGCTTGGGTGTGTGGATAAAAATATGAGAGAAAAGTATGCAGAGTGATTGTCCTAGTATGCAAGGTTGCTGCATACTCCTAGGAGGGGCAGGCTGGGTAAGAAAGAGCTGCATCTCACTGCTTGCCTGTGGGAGAGCCCTCTGGGCTCAGCTGACTGGTGAGATAACACAGGAACAATGGAGGCGGAAGGAGCCAGCATGAATGGAGGATGCTGGCAGAGACCCAAGGATATCAATAAGTAAGTAGAAGACTGGAGTGTTTCCAGTGTTCTTTCCACAGGACCATTAGAAAGGATAGCTGGGAAAAGAATGCCCAGGAAGAAATGCTGAATATTTTCTTAAACAAGAGGAAAGGAAGCAAAGGTTAGCAACATTTGTAGATGTCTAGGTAACATTCATTACAGATGTGAGAATAAGAGATTCCCATATGATAACGGGTAGATGAACTTTGACAGCATGCATCTCTACCATTTAAATGACTATACCATATAAATACTCTGAGCTTAAAATCTTTGACGATATTTTAAAAAGGAGCACACAGTGTGGCAAGATGGCTGAGAAGGTAAAGGTCCCTTGATACACAGGCTGAATGACATGAGTTCAATAATGGGGATCCATGGTGAGAGGAGAGAGCTAACTCCTTCCTGTCCCCGATCTCCACATGTGCACTGTGTCTGCCTGCTCAGGAAAACCACACATTAATAATTAAAAATTTAAAAAGATCACACTGATTGGTTTGACAAATAGCTATAGGAGAGAAAATTTAATGGCATTTTATTACTGAAAATAAATAGAAAAAACATTAAAATAGCCTTTACATGTCAATTATTTGCTCAATCATTTATCTACTTTAAACAGCTCACAGACAGAAGCTAATTGTCAAGGAAAATCCTGTAAGTGGTTCTTACTTTGTGGTGCTGGCTGAAAAAGTCTCTGAATTACTGTTCTGTATAGAGACTCATTTTTAATCAACAGTTGGGCTGCTTCCAAATTCACTGGGTTTTCCAGGACAGGGTTAGAGAGAAGCTCCTAAAAAAACACATACAACAAACAATTTTACAATAAACTTTTCTTGGAATAACAAGCCAAGACAATGCATATTAGAAAGTGCATTTAGAAAGTGCCTCATATATTTATTTATACATATTAGAAAATAGGCATAGAAATGATGAGGCACACATCCCTGAAATCTACTCTATCTTGGTTTTATTTTCTGTATTCATCAAATACTGGCATCAAAGCATTCCTGTATCATGCAAATTTAAATTGAATTTTTACATAAAGTAAGTTAAGCATCGGAGAATAAGAAAAAAATTCCATTACATACTAATAGGAGACCACATGGGATCATGGCTAAACACACAGGCATGGAAGCTTACATACATGTTGATACTCCTTTGGTCACTAAATGATTAAACTAGTATCTGCATTAGTTTTCTGTGATTGTTGTGATACCATAAACTAGCATCTAAAAGAAATAATCTAATAATCTCTATATTCTTAGTTGGAAAATCCAGGAAGTAGGATTAGTTTCAGGTTTAAAACAAGATCAGAGGCCAAGTGTCAGCAGGCTGGGCTCTTGTCAGAAGAATCTAGATGAAGTATATTCCATGCTCTTATTAGCATGAAGTTGGCTGAATTCAGTCCTTTGCAACTGTAGGACAGAGGAGTCATTATCATTCAGACTGTTAACTGTGTGCAATGCTCTCTTTGGTTCTTGCCTTTGACATTGAGCACCCTGGAGCCAGCCTTGGAGTGACAGAACCTCTCCTTTGGTCACATCTCTTTTCTTTGCTCTTCTATCCTGTAATGTTAAGAGACTATGGACACTTTGCATAGTATAGACTAACCTTATCTTAAGATGAGCTGACTGATGACAAAAATTCTATATGTATCCCATTCACAGTGTAGTGTCCCCAGGGAACCTCTTTAAAATTTTGCACAGCACAACATCCATGTACTTGGGCCAGAGAGATGACCAGTGGTAACCAAAATTGCTGTGCTAGACCACAAGTTGCTTATTGGTCACCTCAAAAATGTCTTTATCCTAAGGTGAAAATATTTGTTTAATAATTCAATATTTTGAATATTGCATGTTATAATATGCAGGCTAATAAAATACAGTTAATAAGATTACTACATGCATTATTATTCATCCTGGTTTGGTTTCATTTGTTAACTTGTTACAAACTGAAGCCATCTATCTGGGAAAAGGGAACCTTAGCTAAGGAGTTGCCTCAATCAGCCTGGCCTGTTGAGCAAGCCTGTGGTGCATTTTCTTGATTAATGATTGACGTAGGAGGACCCAGCCCACTGTAGGTGGTGCTATGTCCAGGCAGGTGGTTCTGGGTTGTATCAAGCTGAGCAAGCCATGAGGAAGGAGGACTCCTGCATGGCCTCTGCATTCTTGACTCTAGGTTTCTGCTTTGAGTTCCTGCGTGGCTTCCCACAGTGATCAGAATGTGTAAGTCAAACAAACCCTTTTATCTCTATGGTAATTTTGGTTAATGTTCTATCATAGCAGTGGAGAAATATGGTTGCAGGAAACAAATGGACATTGTGGCTTAAAAGTTATGAAAAAAAATCAGGTTTGGCAAGATAGCTCAGTGGGTAAAGGTATTTATTTGCCCCCAAGCCTGACTAGCAACGTTTGATCTCTAGAACCTACATTGTGGAAGGAGAACTGACTACTATAAGCTGTCCTCCGACCTCCACAAGTGTTTCATGCCCTGTCACTCCCAAATAAAGAGAAAAATGTAAAATAAATAAATTAATGTTATGAAAAAGCCATATGTGGTGGCACATGCCTTGGGAAATGGAAGCAGGAAATGGTGAGTTTGAGGCCACATGGACTTTATAAGGAGACCCTACCTTAAGACAAACAAACAAACAAACAACAAAATAGGGCAAGCAAGATGTCTCCTGGGTAAAGGGCGTGCTGCCCAACTTCACTACCTGAGTGAGTTTCTTCCCTAGGATCCACGTGGGAAAAGGAGAGAAACTTCTCCAGCAAGCTTTTCATTGATCTCCCTCTGCCTGCTGTAGCACATACACATAGGAAATAATAACTGCATACAGAAAACCATTAAAAAAAGCAGAATAAGAAAGTATGGAAATTATAGACTTTCTCAAATGTGAGTAATCATTTTGATATCTGAGATTTCAAAAGCAACAAGAATTCTCTGCGATTACTGAAGTTTTCTCTTTGGGAAACACATGCAGGCTACATTTTTATGATCATAATGATTGCCTAAATAGGGATTTCGTGGGGATCCCACCATACCTTTCAAAGTGGGTGGGAAGCAGCTGAGACTAATCTTTGAGAGAAAGCTTTTGATCTCTGGCTGGAGAGAGTTGTACTCACCAAGGCACATCTAGCAAATTATGTTGTCTGGTTAACTGTTGTGTATGCACGACCAAGTCACAGAATATCCACAGCTTTTGCATGCAATTAATGTTAGTATGTGTTACCAGTATATTAGCATTTATGTAAATCAGATACACTGCTGAAGGAGCCAAAGAGAACAAAAGCCCAGACTTTAAATTTGCTACATGGTGAATTTCAATAATAAAAGGCTCCAGGGGAATTCCAGATCTACAGTAAGTGATCATAACATTAAAGAGATAGGTTTTATAGGATCCATTTGATTGCAACCCATAGTTTTGAAATTTATTTTATAGATGAGTGTTGATATTTACCTTTTATTTTATGTGAAATTAGAAATATTCTAATCATTTACAATTATAATTTTTTGGTGGCTATGATTAGTATTTTTGACATATTTTAAACAATATTTAAAGTACCATCTCTTAAAAACAACAATATGATAACTAGAAATATGTTTTTTATTCAAAAAGAAGTAAGCAACAATTATGGTTTTTATTTGTACTAGTAAATACTTGGCACAGGCAGTGATTTAAACAAAATTACTATCTTTAGTAAGTGAAAAGTCAGCTCCTTGGCACACTTCAGTCAGGCTGTAGACTATAGTCCAATAGAAATCAGTCCAGGATATAGTGTGTGCACTGAAATGCCACAGTGTTGGACAGAGCCCTGTTGGGTACCTGGCAAAGCAAACACCCTGCAGACCAAAGCCATAAATCCTGCCCTAGAAAAAGGAATCGGAAAAAGATATATGAAAGGGAGAGGGAGAATGGCTTGACCTGACTGGGATGTGAAGAGCTCAGTGGGATCATGCTCTTGTAAACTGTAAAGATTTATTACTCTTATTGGTTTAAATAAAATGCTGATTGGTCAGTAGCTAGGCAGGAAGTAGAGGTGGGGCTACAAGACTAGGAGAATGCTGGGAAGAGGGAAGGCAGAGAGCAGACACCAACCAGATGCAGGAAGCAAGATGAGAATGCTGAAATGAGAAGAGGTACCAAGCCATGTGGCTAAACATAAATAAGAATTATGGGTTAATTTAAGTATAAGAGCTAGATAGTAATATGCTTGAACTACTATAATATGCTTGAACTATTATAATATTTACTATAATATTTGGTCAGCAGTTACTATAATATTAAGTGGCCAAGTAAATTATTTCAGAAGCAGCTGTAGGGCTGGCTGGGCGGGACAGAGAAGCTTCTGACTACAGAGCCCCTTCCTGGACAGTCTGGAAACAGCAAGAGAGATGTGTGGCCATCTGATCAAGAGCTGTTCTAGCATTACTCAAAGTTCAAACCTTGGTTAGGTTGATACTGCCAGAGTTTACAACTGTAAACTGTAAATTCTTTTTGATCAGAATTACATCAAGCAAAGAGTGCAGAAAAGCATGGAGACACAAACAGAAACATGATTGAATAGTGTGAGTCTGAGTCCAGCTGCAAAAGTAGGTGCCCTGCTCTGGTATAGAATTTGTACTCAACAATGGAGAGAATGTGGGAGCCAACGGATGCTTCTAACTGAAAAGCAAAGATCAGAAGGAAATATACATAACATTGGAGCTAGAGTTTTTCTACATATGTATATATGATTAGATATACATACATACATACATTGTGTGTGTCTATGTACCATATGTATGCATGTATGCCTAGGGTCTGCAGAGGACAGAGAGGGGTTACTGGATCTCCTGGAACTGGAGTTATAGGCAGCTGTAAGCCACCATGTGAGTGGTGAACACTAAATCTGGGTCCTCTACAAGACCAGTAATTACTCTTAAACATTGAGAGCCATTTCTTTGTCAGAACACAATGTCACACTGGTAGATGTTCAATACTTGAAAGAATGAATGAACTGAATATTTTTAAAAGTTACATTTTACTCAGTCTGTTAAGATGATTCACCTCAATATTAACTATTTTATTTTCAGGAAGAAAAAATAGAACTTATATTCAATTCTATTTTATGTTCTCTAGGTATTCCAAATGATCGAAATTTAATAATTTCTCATCAATATTCTTGATGAACAATAGATTCCTGGGGAGGATATCGCCAAGCTCCACTTAAACAGTAGAAGCAATGCTACTGGAATAATTCATTTTAGTATTAGATAAGAAAGGATGTAAGGCCATGAGGACATCAGATGGAGTATATGTTCTAAAGGCATAAGCTGAGCAGTGACTATGACATTTGGAAACCTGTTGTAAAAGGTTCTTGGCCCAGACTTTCCGGGCCTGGACCAGAGGTTTAGTCCCATTCTCAGCCCAGCTTATTGACCTAGGGCCCAGACATATAACTTGCTAACTCCTTCATCTGAACTCAACCCATCTTGTTCAGCCATGTGGCACGGTATCTGTACTCAGAACAACATTTCAGCTTCTTTCCTCTGTGTCTGCTGCCATCTTCTCGTCGCACATTCCTGTGACATCTGTCTCTGTTCTTCCTGTACTCAGAATTTTCTTAGCCTGGTAGTCCTGCCCACACTTCCTGTCTGTCTTTTGGCCAATCAGCTTTTATTAAACCCATAGGTGGGACGAATATTTACATTACAAGCATAATCCCACTACAGAAACAGACATTGACTTGCAGTGAGAGGACCATTGGTTTCATTATTCATTAGCTTTGATAAGAGCATTTATGAGAGAGCAGCTAGCATAGTCTAGAACACAGAAGGAAGCTCAATATTTGAAGGTGTAGCTAGTGACTTAGCTCTCTGAGGCAAGTGAGGCCCAAGAACTAGGAAAACCTCTAGAGACATGTTCAGTGTTAGGAGCTGAAATAAAGCCACACTGTATTTATATAGTTTAAAACATCTCAATGGTTCTTTTCTTCCTTCAGAAAATGTTTATTCTTTGACTGGAAATGGCTTTAGCTATCAATTTCAAAATAAGTCTGTAGCTTAAGATCCACTCTTCAATTCCTGATGAAGAAAGTTTGATTGACACTAGTTTGCTCCAATCCTTTAAGCATTTAAATATGCTTTGCACATGTTAACCTGCTGTGGGATAATGCTCTTGTACACTGTAAAGATTTGTCACTTATATTAGTTTAATAAAACAGTGATTGGCCACTAGGTAGGCATGAAGTATAAGTTTATTAAAGTGTTAACTTAGATATGGTGGTGCATGCATGTAATTCCAGCCCCTAGGAGGTGGGGCTAGCAGACTAGGAGAACTCTAAGAGGAAGGGTAGAGTCAGGTATTGCCTGCCAGATGCAGAGAAAAAGATGAGAATTCTGGACTGAGAAAAGGTACTAAGGCACATGGCTAAACATGGATAAGAATTATAAGTTAATTTAAGTATAAGAATTGGTTAGTAATATGCTTGAGATACTGGCCCAGAAGTTACTGTAATATCAAGCCTTTGAGTCAGTTATTTGAAAGTGGCTGTTGGGCCTTTTAGAGTTTCTGGTGGGACACATTTAAATATTGGTTTAGTAAAATGCTGATTGGCCAGTAGGCAGGCAGAAAGTATAGGCAAGATGACCCCAGTAGGAGAACTCTGGAAAGAGAAAAGGAATTGAGGCAGATGCTACCAGCTGCCAGTGGAGCAAGATGTAATGAATGGAACACAGATAAGCCACGAGACATGTGGAGATACATAGATTAATAGAAATAGGTTAATTTAAGATGTAAGAGTTAGCAAGTAATAAGCCTGAGACATAGGCCAATTAATATATTGTAATTAATACTAAGCCTTTGAGTAATTATTTTATAAATGGCTACAGGACCAGCCAGGTGGGACAAAGAAACTTCTGACTACATTAACCCTTGTGTGATAAATAAGTGAGAAAATTAAGTTTATTAAAGTGTTAACTTAGATATGGTGGTGCATGCATGTAATTCCAGCCCCTAGGAGGTGGAGACAGGAGAATTATGAGTTCAAGGCCAGTCTGGGGCTACATAGTAAGGCCCATCTTAAAGAGAATCTCATACACAGAGAGAACATTAAAGTATATGCTTACCTGTAGAGCAAGTAAGATACTGCTTAGTGTATAATTTGTGTTCCAATTTTCAGGGCTGTCCAAAAAGTCTATACTGGGCTGACCAGTATATGGGTCTACTGTATTAAAACAAGGTATTAATTTTTAGTATTCAAAACTTATAAAGCATTATAATGACACATCAAAAAATTATTGCATCTATTCTTTCTTTTCTCCAGTTTCATAGAATGATAATCACTGTGTGGGTCTCTACCAGCTTTAGTTGATTATAGGCTCCTGTTGTAGTAATTTAGTACCACGAATTTCAAATACAGGATTTTTTTGAGGCTTGCATGTGAGTGTGTTTGTGTGATTCAATGTACATGTGTGTATGGGTGTACATGCTTGAGAATATCCAGAGGCCAGAGCGGGGAGGTGGGGGGAGGGGAAGCATCCTGCTCTATCAGTTTCCACCTTACTTTTTTTGAGAAAGGGTCTCCAGTTGAACTTGGTGGTAGGCTGGTGGTCTGCAAGCTCCAGAGATCCTCTTGCTCAGAGCCTCCCTGCTCCCTACCCCCAGTGCTGATGTTGTAGGTGTGGGTGGCTGTGGCTAGATTTTAATATGGGTGCTCAGGATTCAAAGTCAGGCCCTGATGCTTGCAAAACACAAATGCTCAATTAAGCTGGATTTTAATTGTAAAAGTAACAGTAGATTTGGGAGAAAAGAGCATACAAGAAAATATAAACTACATATGAATGTTCCCTGCCTAACAATTCCACTCTTAAGGGACATTGATTTACAAACTTCCATTTGTATACTTACAAGTGCTTATAAGTTTATCACATTAAAGGATATGTTTACACTTTTTCAATTAAATTTGTAACATATTTCTAGCTGTATTTATTTATTAAAATTAACTCATTGATTTATTAACTTATTTACTTATATACACACACATTGACTTTGATATCTTTCTAGAGGTCTGGGGACTGTCAGACTGCTCAGCAAGTGCTCTTCCGTGCTGGATCATTTTGCTGTGCTCTACATATGATTTTTTAAAGGATATGTAAGCACCTACTATGTGCCAAGCAATAATGCTAGGGATACTACAATGACCAAGAAATCCTTTTTCTACGTAGAAGAAAGATGTAGTATAAAGGCAGCTTTACTTAAAGATTTTCTATGTAAAAAAAACAAATTTTATGTCGACAGATATTGTCATTATAGTTAGGTCCCTGTATGCATAGTTTTAGAACACATAGATTCAACTGAGGATCAGAAGTATTCAGAAAAAAAAAATAGCATTCAGACAGAAGTTATACAGACATTTTTCTTGTCATTATTTTTGAACCAATATAGCAGATCAACCATGCACATAGCATTTTCATTGTTAAGTAATCCAGAGATGATTTAAACTATAGCAAAGCTATAGGTTAATTGTATTGGGATAAGCATCCTTCAATATGACATCCTCTTGTGCCACAGAATTATTTATAAACCTAGAATTTTAGCCTGTGGGATATATATGTATTTTATATGTGATTAGAAATTGTCAAATCACTTTCCTATAAGGTCACTATTATGTCAAGGTATAATGTTTGCCCAAGCCCAATAGAATAGAGTTTTAATGTCTTTTAACATTTTTAAGCAGAAGTGATGAATCATAATATTTTGTGTCTTAATTTGCATCTACTTTCTTTATGATGAGATTGTTTTTTGTGTTCTGTCTGTCCAGTGTTTGTTTAAAACATGGGTTAAATGCTGTTTTCTGCTAGTTCACAAGGGTTCTTTATGTGGTAAAGATATTCTTCCCTGTACCACAAATGGTATGTGAGTTTGCAGAATGCAGTTTTGTAATTACTTTGTCTATAATGTGTATAGCTTTAGAGGTTTTTCAAAAGTTTATATAGTTTATATATCAAGATTTCAGTAGTTTCAGGGAAAGTCTTTTGCACAGCCCACAGTTACATTACATTGTCTTCCATTTTAGAATTCAATTAAAGAAAATGCCATGCTACAAGCAATCACTTTACATAGAACTCAGCAGAGCAACCGGACATATATATATATATATATATATATATATATATATATATATATATTACCAAAGATTAAGTTGTCTGGTGTATTATTTTTATAAAATGAAAAATTAGATTTAACTAAAACAATAAATGATGCATGGATATGTATATTATTCAGCCATGTTTTACAGAATGTATAACATGCAGGAAGAGGGCCTGGGAGAAGGTTCCTCAGTCAAGAGCATTGCTAAGTTTGGTTTCCAGCACCCACCACACTGGGTGGCTCATACCTACCTGAAACACCAGCTCCAGGGGATCCAAAACTCTCTCCTGACCTTCACTGATACCACACTCATGGTCACAATTTCTACCCCTTCACATATATACATAATTAAAAGTAACTTTTAAAATGCAGAGAAAATACACAACATTTAAAGATGGATTCAAAACTATATGTCACATCTCAACTATGTAGAAAAGTGTGTGCACAGAAAATTGAAGATGGGTATGGTAAAATACAGAAAATGGTTTCACTAGCTACTAAGATTCGAAGAGATTGCCAACTTCTCTGCCTTTTAAACTTTCTCCAGTGAGTATTCTTACTTTAATTATAAGTTGCTAATAGGGAACATGGCTATTAAATGCCCCCCAAGAATAATGTATAGACAAAACCACAATACACAATAATAATAAGAGTCTCACTTAGTCCTTACCATTTGGATGAAAAGGAATTGTTAGAAATTTCACAACTGGAGGAACAAGGTTGTACTCTGGTGTGAAATATATTGCCAGGTCTAAAACAAATCCTGTAATACAGAAATGAACAATGCCTTTCAAGTGTTACGGTTAGCTCTAGCCTGATTGAACACCAAAGGTCTTCCTATGATTAAACCTATCCATAATTTTCTTTTTTCCTTCAATATCATTTTTTTTAAAAATATTTATGCACACGCTTGCACATAAATAAAGCACACACACACACACACACACACACACACACACACACACACACTCCTGTAAGTTAGAGGACAACTTGCCTGAGTCAGTTCTTGCCTTCTACCACTTGAGTTCCAGGGCTTGAACTCATGTCTTTCAGCTTGGCAGCAAGGGCTCTTTCCTGTTGAGCCATCTCACTAGCTGCTTCCCCAGGATTTTCTTAAATCCCTTTACAGTGCACAGGCCATTCTGTGTGGTGACACAGTACCTTTGCCGCCCAAACTGCACTCGGTTTGAGTTTCTTTCTCCCACAGTTCTGTCCCCAGCACACTGCCTCCTCTCATGTTGGCTGATCTTCCCCTTCCCAGAAACTGCAGTGATCTTTCTTGCCTGTAGCATGAATGTCTTCTCCCTTTAGAACCTGGCTAGTGTTGCTTCCTTAGAAAGACTTCCTGACTCCTCCAGGTGTGAACTTTTATTTCTTTCTCCTCTTTGGCATTCTCTTCAAAATCCATAGCAGCATGTATTATATTTTATGGTCACTGTTGTTTTATATGTTTGTCTCACCCACTTCTCTAAATAAATAACTGAAGTAACTCATAGTTATTAAAGTTTATAGTGGGCCAGTTTCCTTGGGGATTTGACTCCTGGAAATTTAGGGGAATATCATCAAGGGAAACACCAAGAAATAGCTGTGGAAGGCGGCAGTCAGCAGGAATTCTGATAGATATTCCTTGATCTCATGAAGACTGTGGTATATATTCTTGATAAATATACCTTATTGTGTTTGCTTCTTGAAAATACAGTAACATGGGGTTAGAGAGAGGGTTCAGCTGTTAAGAGCACTGGCTGCTCTTCCAAAGGACTCAGTCTCAATTCCCAGCACCCCCATATGGCAGCACATGAAAGCCTGTACCTCCAGTTTCAGGGGATCCAACACTTCACACAGGCATACATGCAGACAGAACACAAATGGACATGAAATAAAAACAATAAATAAGTAAAGGAAAAATAGTAATATTAAGGGCTGAAAGTGAGGCAATGAAGCTGATCACTGGTCTCCCATCCCACCGCTCAAGACAGATTGATTTTGGAAACACGAACCTTCCCAAACTGAATCCTGAAGTCCTTCAATTTGAGCTCTCCATTTCATCAGATCTTCTGTTAATGGAATGGCACTAATGCCCTGTCATAAAATAAAATAAAATGAAATAAAAGCTGACTAAAATAGTCTTTGTAGTTTTGAAAATCAGATTCTGGGTTGGTTACACTGATTTTCAAAATCTTGACTTTCTTTTTTTTTAATTAAAATATTATTTTTTATTGTATGTGAATTGATATTTTGCCTGCATGTATAACTGTGCAAGGATGTCAGATCTTGGAATTACAGATAGTTGTTAGCTGCCATGTGGATGCTGGGAATCGAACTCGGGTCCTCTGGAAGAATAGTCAGTGCTCTTCGTTTATCTGTTGATATGGAGAGGTGTTGCTTGTCTTAACGTAAGGTAGATGCTGGGAAACATATGAAATAATAGTATATTAAAAATAAATTGCTAAGAGTGGTGGTACCAGGAACTGAAGATGAGGCTGTGTGTCTACACAGTGTATGGAGACGGTGTGGCCATTTAAGATCCCAAGGGGAAAGGAGGAAATAGTTGGGAATTGGAAAGCATGTGTTTCCTGAAAGTTCCTGAAGATGATGGATGTCATGGATTAGGCATGATACAGGAACATTTTCACTAAAAATTCTGAACTCAAATTCATTGTATTTAAGAGTTGGAGTTTTTTTGTGTGTGTTATAAAAGGGAATATAAAGCTAATTTTTTTTCAAGTTTTTAGTTCTGCTATGGACTTTTTTGGTTTATTTCTTGGTAATGGATAAATGCATACAAATATGTTCAATAGTGAAAATGTAAAATCCAGTGTGAAGTTCTGCAGCTTCTTTTCCAAATGGCCATCCAAACTGTGAACAGTCACTGAAATGTATATGGTAGGTCTGGATAATTTTGATGTGTAACTTAAAAAATTTTCATTTTACATTAAACTTTATTTAATAAAACTCATTTAAGAAAAAAAAGAAAAGGAAAATTCCCAGGTAACTCTTGTACATAAAAATGAACTTTTCCTACATTCAGGCAGTGTTTATTTCTATGAAGAAATGAGAATATGCTTCACAGAAAACCATAACAGCTATACTGAGAGAACTTGAGTTAAGTTCAGCAAGCTATTTCTGAGCCAGCATAGTGAAAAAGTATGAGAGGTGACTGGCAGGCAAGCATTGTACTTGTCTTTCTATAGTATCCGCACTGATATAACCCATCACTAAATTCTATTATGCCAGAGAATAACAACATTTAAGCTGAACAGGAGTGATATTTGGCATGAGGTCTACACATTTGTAATATTTAAATAGTCTATCCTAAGCATCTCCAGAGTTTTTTCTTTCTTTATTTCTTTTTAAATGTGTTTATAGTAGGAGTGAAATGGAATATATATCCAAACTATCATCAACAGAGCTATTTTTGGCATACTCTTTTATGGATGGTTTTGTTTTTATATTTTTTTAAAAAACACTTTCCCTTTCTTTCTCTCATTCATTTTTCATTTTCCATAAATTAGTCCATGGCACAAATGATAAATTCAACAACAATAATTTCACCGGGGGCATTGATGCAAAGGGTATTTTCTTTCTTCTGCATAAAAATTAGAAGGCAAAGACATTTATGCCTTGTGATGGTAAAAGAAAAAAAAATACTAGAGAATGTGCAGCAGAACACAAAAATTAAAAACAAAAAAATCAGAAAATGATGGAGTGGATCCTGAAGACCAATCTATACCGAATCTTTCTGAGTGATAGTTTTCTGGTAGGAAAGCTAAACTGATCTTAGTTTATGATATAAATGAGTATTAACTGAATCTGCCAGTCACTCCTTGTCATACTCTGACACTCAGCATAGAGAAAATGCTGCTCACAATGCATTTAAAATTCTTCCCCATCAATACTTTGAAACAGTAATTATTATTCTGGAATACTATAGTGGGAAAGTCCGGGTAGTTAAACCATGGTTTATTGAATAAAACACGGACTAATCTGCTTCTTAACCTGCTTTCACCACTGGATGAACCAGAACCCTTCACTCTGCTCAACTTACCTCATTTCTCCTGTGTTGTAACTCATCCATCTCTGTTTTCAGCAAGATATAAGCTCTGGAGAACATGGTGAGGCAGTGGAGGGCCTGTCACCTGTCCCTGAACTCTGGGCGGAGCTCTTGACAGAGGTCTTGGGTCACCTTCTGACCCCTGGTTAACGGTTACTAGCTCCCCAGTTAAATGAATGCTAAGTTTATGATTTAACAGTGACCTCCTTTCCCGCCTCTAACTCCGATCGGAGACTTTCAGAAGGAAGACCAGGGTCCTTCTTATCTGCGATGTCTCACTGCCTGCCACCACCCCGAAGACAAACTTGGGGGACCACTTGAGAGAAGTCCGTGTTGTTGGCACGTGGAGAGGGCAGGTCCAGCAGCGCTGGCAAGTTCTTTTTCTACCTTATGGGTTAAAACTGTGTCAGTTCAGAAGGGCAAAGCAAACCAGTTACTAAGCAACAGGCCACTTTTGTCCCTCAGGTGGGACACTGAGGTTGAGTCTGCTTCTGCGATGTGACTGTAGGTTCTCTTAGCCAATCGATGAACAGCCTTAGTGAGGACGGCCAATGAAGCCTGCATTCAAGGCGGCAATCCCCGCCCCTCAGTGCACCGGGACACTGCTGGTATAGATGGTCTTCCCTGCTTCCCAGGACTTTATCTGTAAATTTCAGAAGCTTCTTAAGAGTTCCTATCCATTATGAACCTTCTCTTTGACTGTCATCTAATAATATATGGCTGGTACCCAAAGCTCATCAACCGGCTGCCCTTTGCAAAACCCTTCCAAACTCTAGTTTCTAAAACCAAAAACCATTCCTGCTTCCCAGCGAGGCTTCTACCCCAATTTACTCACATCTTTTCCAGGCTGGAGAGCTGAAAGCAGCTCCAACTCCCTTCATGGCTTGCACTCATTCATTAAAATTCACTCAAGTTAACACCGTTATCACTCGCCTAGACACAGAACATCCTCTCAGAGGACCACCGACCACAGATTTAAACTAATATATCAGCATGTGATTCCTGCTTAAAGAACTTTAATGGGACCTTGCTACCTCCCAGATCATTTTGCCTCCATCTTCAGCCTTTTAAATGTCGGCTGACTTCTATTCTGTTTCTCTCCCTTGAGTCACACTTGAGGTGCCCTGGGTACTGAACTGTATGCCTTTTCCCCATGTGTACCAACCATTCTCTCTACCTGGATTCATTCCTATTCTCTGATGATCAATGCTTACATATTAGAAGTGACTAACTTCCTCCTTAAAGCCTTTTTAGCCACCAGGATAAGTTGTGTCTAATGTAATCTGGGTTCATCTTTGTATATTATTACCGTGTACCATCACTGGCTTTCTTCCACGCTAGAATATAAATGGTGACATGTTTATTCCTCACTACATTCCCTGCTCTGAACCAAGTGACAAGAAAAGGTACCAAGAGATGACTGAATGAATTTAACTGAGCCTCTGTTTGGGGGTAAAGAGAGAGAACAATCTACGTTCTAGGCACAAGCAAAGCAAGGGTTTGGGAAAGAGGCATAGAGATGATTTCTGCACTCAGCATATAGGGGGTTAATGTCTAGAAGGGGGTGACAAGGAGAGCAGCCATAGAGCAGAAAGACCCTCCACTAAGAACCAGAGCCAACAGAACAGAGAAGAGGAGGAGCTCAAGGAAGGTGTGGGTTATGAGCAGAAACCCTAGGGCAACTGGAAGGAAGGTAAAGGAACCAAAAAAGTGAGCCGAGGGGACAAACAGGTTGGAAGAGCTAGTACCATTGTGAGCATGGTGTATAGAAATGTTATTGATTTGTGCAAATTGATTTTGTAGCTTGCCAAATTGCTAAATTTATCATTTCTAGAAGCTTTCTGGTAGAACTTTTGGGATTGCTAATGAATACTATCAGGCCTATTATAGTATTATTCTTAAAAATAAGAGTAATTTGATTTTTGTTCCCTATTTGTATCCCTTTAACTTCTGTTTCTTACCTTTTTACTCCAGCTAGTTCTTTGAGCACATACTGAAAAAGAATGGAGAGAGTGGAATCCATGTCTTGTTCCTGACATCAGTGGGATCTCTTTAAGATATTTGCTATTTAGGATAATGTTGGTTGTGCATTTCCTGTATACAGCTTTTATTGTATTGAGGTATGTTCTCTCTAGCTCTATAGTCTCAGGGACTTTTATCATGAAGGCACATTCATGGTGATATATTATATATTTAATAAAAATAGCCTGAAATAGCAGAGGACAGAACCACCCACAGAGCCAAGCCATGAAGACTGAGGAGTTGTGACCCACTCGGGAGGCAGAGATCTTCTGGATCTCTACAAGTTCAAGACAAAAGAAAGCCAGGCAGGGGTGGCACACACCGTTAAGCCTAGCACTAGAAAAGTTGAGCTGGAAAATGAGATGGCTGGGCAGAGAAAGGGGAGAGAGAAATTCAGCTTTGCCTGTGTTCCCTTTCAGCTGACGACTGAGAGACATTAAGTTTGAGGATTTATGGAGACAGGACCTACCCGTTTTTGGCCTGAGGAGTTGACTAGGAGAGAAGTAGTTGTTGTGGTGGAATGTTTTTTGTATGATATAAAATAAATAACTGTTTAGACTCATATAAGACACCATAGAAGTGGGTGGAGAATCAGAGGCAGGCAGGTAGGAAGAAGGGGTGGAGTTTATTAGTTGCCATCTGTCTCTCGAAGAAGAAGCATATAAGAATTTAGGTGAGCCACGGGCTGCAAGCCACGTAGTGAGTAGATTTATAAAAATGAGTTGATTTAAAAAAAAAGAGTTAGTTAGTAATGTGTTTATGGGCTAAACAGTGTTAAAATATATAAGCGTGTAATTTATTTTTTGGGGGGGGCAAAAGCTGTGGGCGCACAGACCAGGCTCTATACCGCCGGCACCACACGTGTGCCAGGTCACAAATCTCTAGACCCAAACAGGCTGGGAAAAACTAAATGTGGTGGAATGTTCTCTGTATGATATAAAATAAATAACTGAAGTGGGTGGAGAATCAGAGGCAGGCAGGTAGGAAGAAGGGGTGGAGTTTACTAGTCGCCATCTGTCCCCCGAAGAAGAAGCATATAAGAATTCAGGTGAGCCACGGGCTGCAAGCCACGTAGTGAGTAGATTCATAAAAATGAGTTGATTTAAAAAAAAAGAGCTAGTTAGTAATGTGCTTATGGGCCAAACAGTGTTAAAATATATAAGCGTGTAATTCATTTCTTTTGGGGGGCAAAAGCTGCGGGCGCACAGACCAGGCTCCACACCGCCGGCACCACACGTGTGCCAGGTCACAAATCTCCAGACCCAAACAGGCCGGGAAAAACTTACTACAACAAGTTGTGGCTTGTTTCTCTGTCTCTCTGATATTTCAGCTTTTCCCCAGTATCTAGCCCTGTGTTTTTATTAATAATACTAAATATATAATTCATAGAATACATGTTAGATTTTTTTTTTGCCAAAGGCTTTTTCTACATCTATTGAAATGATCCTGTTAATTTTATATTTAACTCCATTTATGTGGTTTATCGTATTTATTGATTTCTGTATATTGAACTATCACTGCATTTTTGGGATAAAGCCAACTTGGTCAAGATGCATAATCTTTTGATGTATGTCTGTATTCTGTTTGAAATTTTTTATTGATCATTATTTTTAGTTTATGTTAATTAGGAATATTGGTCTGTGATTTGTAGCTTGAAGTTTTTGTTCCATTAGAAACTCTCAAATACCTGCCAGCTGCTTCCCAAGAAAATGACGAGGAGGCTTAATATTACTCACAAATTGTCAGCCAGTAGCTCAAGCTTATTACTAACCTACTCTTACACTTTTAATCCATAAATCTTGTATGTGTTTAGCCATGTGGCTTGGTACCATTTCTCAGTTCAGTAGTCTCATTTTCTCTGCATCTGACTAGCAACCGTGTCTCTGCCTTTTCTCGTCCCAGAATTCTCCTAGTCTAGTCACTCCATCTATGCTTCCCACCTAACTACTAGCCAATCAGCAGTTTATTAAACCAAAATCAGCGACAAATCTTTACAGCATACAAGAGCATTATTCCACAGCACTTCTCCCTTTTTTCTTTTCAAAATAGGTTCCAGAACCCTAAATCTAATCTCCTTTGTTTAGCCTTTTTCCTGATCATTACTCATAACAATTTGTAACCAACATTCTAAACAAAACCAAACATCTATAATCCAATTTTCAGGAATGTGGGCATAGTTTTCTAACTACTTTCTGCTGATTGGAGGCACTGATAACCTTATGGGGAACCAAAGAAAATTTAGGATTATAGTCAAATCCTGAGTGGAGTAGTCTATGAGGCTAGATTATTTCAGACAGCAGCCTTGAAGTTGTTCTGGATGTAGAACTCATAGGAAACCACAACAGAGGTGCTCTGAAATGTTGAATTATCTGGACCATCTGTTCCCATTAGAATTTTTTCAAGGGGTCTTCCTCAATCAAACCTGGTTTTTCTTAACCTGGAATGAATCCACAGCCTCTTATTTTCTGTGGAAACAAAAGCATAACCTCTTTTCCAAAGTAACATATCTTTTGACTTAAATTTTAAAGTCAAGGCATTTACAAAGTATATAGGTTCGATTAACCCAGTAGCATTTATAATCAAATGTCTCTTAGCAGCTAGCTCTTGATTCTTCCTGAGCAGTCAAAAACAACATATTAACATGCATTATCCAGACTCTGTAATTTCCAACTTTATGAGGCTTATTATTTTTTTTACTCTATTTCATCTTAAAGGACTTTATATTTTTCTTTTTCTCCAAAGCCTATGCATATTTTTAAACACATTGTAAACCATTTGCAGGGTTTTATTTTTTTGTCATAGGAATCTGTCTTTATTGTATTCTGACTACATGAGCCTTTAATCTGCTAAGCAGCGTGGCTAGAATAAAAACCTTGGATATGGCAGCGGCTCCATCCATCTCTTTGGTCTGTGAGAGTTTATCTTCATGGCAGAGGTACTGGCATGAGCCATGTTTACCATCCCAACTCTGGGGAATTCTAGGGTTTACCAAGTAGAACACTGTTGCCGGAGGTTCATTTAAACGTTTGCCAGCCTGTGGTTGCCTAACTTAAAAGAGCCTTGTGGTTGCCAACATTGAGTCATGAAGCCTCTCTTAAAGGAGTTGTGCCTCTGTTTGCCTTTAGCAAAAAGAGCCTTCCCAAGAAAATGCTGCTACCAAGAAGCCATGCGTGACTTTGTTCTTTTGTGTCTAGAATCCCTTTTGAAGGTTTCTCAGGCTTTATGTGGATGTGTTTGCATCACATTGGAGTGCCATTTCAAATATCCATTAGCCACTTCCCAAATAATTGACTCAGAGGCTTAATATTACTTATAAATGCTCAGCTAGTAGCTCAAGCTTATTACTAACCAGCTTTTACAGTTAAATTAGCCCATAATTTTTATCTACATTTAACCACGTGCCTTGGTATCTTTTCTCAGTCCAGCATTTTAATCTTGTTTCCTCTGTTTCTGGCTGGGATCTGCATTTCTATCTTTCCTCTTCCCAGAATTCTCCTAGTTTGATTGCCCTGCCTATACTTCTGCCTGGCCAATGAAGAATTTATCAAACCAATATGAGTGACAAATCTTTACAGTGTATCCCACAGCAGTGATTTCTCCCTTCCTTCCTTCCTTCCTTCCTTCCTTCCTTCCTTCCTTCCTTCATCTCTCTCTCTCTCTTTCTTGTTGTATTTTTACCTGGTTGTGGAGTTAGAGTGATACTGGCTTCATAGAAGGAATTTGGGAGTGCTCTTTCTGTTTTTGTTGTTGTTTTGTTTTTGTTTTTTGTTCAGTAGTTTAAGAAAAGACTGACAATAAATCTTCATTTAAAGTCTGGTAGAATTTTGCTGTAAATCCATCTATTCCTGGGCTGTTGCAAAAACAGTTAACTATTTAAAATTCTCAACTTTACAAAATTGCCAGCACTTTTGATGCTTTTCATGACTTCTTGTTGTTCTGGTGTCGGTTTCTTCTTTGCTAACATTTACCAGTGAGTCATACAGTGAGTTCTGATGACTTTCTGTAGCTCATCCAGTATCAAGCATTGAAATCCAGATTGACATCCTAGCAGAGCTGGACAGCATCTGGGAAAACAGCACAAATCATTTCCCAAGTGTGCTCTTTCAGAAATGAACCAATTGTGTCAATTCTTCACTTGACGTAGTTGTTATTTCAAGAGGTTAGCAAAAAATAAATTTATCTTCAAAGTCACTATCATTAATATAACTCATGCAAACAAGTAAAGTATAAACAGTTTGTAATATCTAGATTCATCAAGCTGGATACTAAATATTGGAAGTTCTTCTCCTCTTGATATATTATTAGGGGATGGTTTTCAAATGAAAATAATATATAACAATAACTTTCATAATGCAGAAGATGATGCATGGTATAGTTCAGTTAATACAGCTCATTAATGCTTCCTATGATTTACCATTCTCTGTTGTTTTTGACATACCCATTACTATCATAAGGGGGCAGTATTCACATCAACCGCAACTGAATAAAAAATGACCAGTCAGCATGCAGATTAAGTTTCCATGGTGTACACACACACACACACACACACACACACACACACACACACACACATTTACAGTACATGACTTTTACATTTAACCAATAATTATAATTGATGAAGTGTCATTTTATCCCTGATAATTCTGCTTTCAAAACAGTAACTACTTTTTACATACCTGTGACTGATCTGCATAAGTATGTTATGGTGCCAACCCTGTTACATACCCCTGTGGTGACATATTGTATATTTAATAAAATCTGCCTAAAAATCAGAGGACAGAGCCACCCACAGAGTTAGCCATAGGTGTCAAGGAATGGTGACCCACACCTTTAATCCCAGCACTCAGAGGCTGAGATCTTTCATATTATTGGTATTCTTGCAATGAGAGCTAGGCATGTGGATTTTGTTCTGAGTTTGTTATGGATAAAACATGTTGCAGAAAAAGCTTTTTTTTTTTTTTTTTTTTTTTTGCCTAGAGGTTGGAAATAGATTGGTAGAACGAAGTCAGATGGGGAGGGGAGGGGAATGGCCTGGTTTACAGGATGTTCTAGGCTGTGAGTGTGAAGATAGAGAGGTCTGAGGGGAAAGTTTGGAGATGGTGGGAGAGTGAGTCCTGTGGTTCAGCATGTAGTCAAGGAGGATCCTGTCCCCAGCCTACAGCTCCTGTGCAGTGAAGGTGAAAAGGCCACATGAAGTTGCTGGCACTAGTTATGGGATCCAGGCTAAATATGATGCTTTTCCGGAAAACTCACCAGGCCAGACACTGGCAGATGGGAGAGATCTGGGTATTGAATGAAGGCCTGTGTCAGTTACAGGTAGGAGGCAGGGTATTGGCAGAAGCCTAGAGGTTGGCTGTGGAGCAGGAAGAACAGGCAGGACTAGCCTGTCAGCTTTCCAGGCATCCTTCCCACTACACTGTCCATCTACGAAAGGCAGACTATCACCATGTGAGATAATGCCTACTTTCAATTTGGTATAAAAGGCATGTTCTGATTGCATATCATCTGTTCATTAAGAGACGTCTTTGATTTCTGTAACTTATAAACACATACAGATTATCATATATGTTGCTCAAAATGCTTAGCCATTGAGAAGTAATTAATTATATGTTGTATTTTAGAATTTTCTTTTTTTTCTTTTTTTATTTTGTTTTTATCAAGAAAAACAGTAAATTGAATTTAAAATGCTGATAAGTTAACAATAACTATAAAGAAAATAAAAATCATAAGCATGACTTATCAAGGGTGATAATGCAAATAATTTGCTACACATAAAATTACTTTGTGTTCAGCTTTCCCTCTGGATTTTTTTTTTCCTATCCTGTATATCCCCATTCAAGGTCCCTTCCCCCTCCTGCCACATCAGGTCACCCTTTCTTTCTCCACAACTCCCCATCCCCTCCCTGGGCAGGCTGCAGACAGTCCCATGGTCCCACTGATCCAATAAAGCTTAGTTCAGTCTCCTCTCCTGGCAAATTCAGTTTTGTCTCCCCTCCCTCAAGAGTGAGTCAGGTGTTCCTATAGGTGTAGTGGAATCCGAAGGGTCAGTCCAGGGTGTTTCTGATCCTAAGCTGTTTAGTGGTTGTGGTTTGCAGCCTGGGCATGCTTGGCTTTTTTCTTGTTAGTTTGTTTAGAGACCACTAATGAGTGAGTACATCCCCTGCTTATCTTTCTGGGTTTGTGATACCTCACTCAGGTGGATATTCTCCAAATCCATCCATTTGCTTGAAAATTTTAGGATATCATTTTTTCTTACTGCTG
>PVIH01004410.1:95003-140944 GCA_004025045.1 Sigmodon hispidus
TTTCCAGGTTCTTGCTATTACAAATAATGCTGCTATGAACATAGTTGAGCTAATACCTTTGGAGTGTGACTGTGCATCTTTAGGGTATACACCCAGAAGTGGTATTGCTGGGTCCTTGGGGAGATTGATTCTCAATTTTCTGAGAAACCGCCATATTGCATTCCAAAGTGGCTGAACAAGCTTACACTCCCACCAACAAAGGAGTAGTGTTCCCCTTGATCCACATCCTCTCCAACATAAGCTGTCTTCTGTGCCTTTTATCTTAGCCAATCTAACAGGTGTTAGGTGGTATCTCAAAGTTGTTTTGATTTGCATTTCTCTGATGGCTAAAAATGAAGAGCACTTTTTCAGGTGCCTTTCAGCCATTCGTAGTTCCTCTGCTGAGAATTCCCTTTTTAGATCTGTACCCTATTTTTTGATTGGATTATTCAAGGTTTTGGGCTCTAGATTCTTGAGCTCTTTATATATCTTAGAGATCAGTCTTCTATCACTTGTAGGTTTGGTGAAAATCTTTTCCTATTCTGTAGGCTGTCGTTTTGTCCTATTGACAGGGTCCTTGGCTTTACAGAAGCTTCTTAGCTTCAGGAGATCCCACTTATTGATTGTTGGTCTTAGTGTCTGTGCCACTGGTGTTATATTTAGGAAGTGGTGGCCTGTGCCAATTCGTAGAAGTGTATTTCCCACTTTCTTTTCTGTCAAGTTCAAAGTGGCTGGGTTTTGATCCACTTGGATTTGAGTTTTGTGCAGGGTGACAGGCTCGGATCTATTTGCATTTTTCTACACACTTCCATCTAGCTATGCCAACACCATTTGTTAAATATACTATCTTTTTTCATTGAATGTTTTGGTCCTCTTTGTCAAAGATCAGGTGTTCATAGGTTTTTGGGTTAATGTTTGGATCCTCAATTCTATTCCATTGATCCACAAGTCTGTTTTTATGCCAGTACCAGGCTGTTTTTATTACTGTAGCTCTATAGTATAACTTGAAGTCAGGGATGGTGATACCTCCTGAGGTTCTTTTGTTGAGTAAAATTGTTTTAGCAATCCTGGCTTTCCTGTTATTCCCCAAATGAAACTGAGTATTGTTCTTTCAAGGTCCAAGAAATATTGTGTTGGGATTTTGATGGGCAGTGCATTGAATCTGTAGATTGCCTTTGGTAGAATTGCCATTTTTTTTATTTTTTAAAATGCTTTTCTTTTTTTTTTAAACTTTATTTGTTTACTTATTTGCCTTGGTGCTTGCCTGGAACTGGAACTACAGACAGTTGTTAGCTGCCATGTGGGTGCTGGAAATCGAACCCGGGTCCTCTGGAAGAGCAGACAGTGCTCTTAACCACTGAGCCATCTCTGCAGCCCAGAATTGCCATTTTTTACTATGTTGATCCTACCTATCCAGGAACATGGGAGAGCTTTCCATTTTCTGATATCCTCTTCAATTTCTTCAGTGATTTAAAATTTTTGTGAAATAGGTCTGTTACTTCTTTGGTTATAGTTGCTCCAAGGTATTTAATACTATTTGCAGCTATTATAAAGGGTAATGTTTCCCTTATTTCTTTTTTAGCTCTTAATTAAATGAAAATCAGATTAATTACCTAAACAGGCCTATAACCCTTAAGGAAATTGAAGCTGTCATTAAAAACCTCCCCAAAAATAAAAGCCCTGGTCCAGATGGTTTCAGTGCCGAATTCTACCAGACATTCAAAGAAGAATTACTACCGTTACTCCTCAAACTATTTCACACAGTAGAAACTGAAGGAATATTGCCAAAATCCTTTTATGAGACCACAATTACCTTAATACCCAAGCCACTCAAAGACACAACAAAGAAGGAGAATTACAGACCAATTTCCCTTATGAATATTGATGCGAAAATTCTCAACAAAATTTTGGCAAACTGTATACAACATTGTATAAAAGATATCATCCACCACGACCAAGTAGGCTTCATCCCAGAAATGCAGGGCTGGTTTAACATACAAAAACTGTAAATGTTATCCATCATATAAACAAACTACAGGAACAAAACCACATGATCATAACCTTAGATGCTGAAAAAGCCTTTGATAAAATCCAACACTTCTTTATGATTAAAGCCCTGGAGAGATCAGGAATACAGGGAGAATACCTAAATATAATAAAGGCAATTTACTAGAAGCTGACAGCCAGTATCAAACTTAATGGAGAAAAACTCAAAGCATTCCCACTAAAATCAGGAACTAGACAAGGATGTCCTCTCTCCCCTTGTCTATTCAATATAGTTCTTGAAGTTTTAGCTAAAGCAATAAGGGAATGAAAGGAGATTAAGGGGATACAAATTGGAAAAGAAGAAGTGAAACTATCTCTATTTGCAGATGATATGACTATATACATAAGTGACCCACAAAATTCTTCCAAGGAACTGCTATAGCTGATAAACACCTTCAGCAATGTAGCAGGATACAAGATTAACTCAAAGAAATCAGTAGCCCTTCTATACATTATTTTAGAATTTTCATCCTATCAGGTGGAAAGGAGATTTAAATAAGTCTTAAGGCCTTCTTAGTGTTTCATATTTGTCTCTTCTTCCTAAAAATGGACCTAGAAATTTGAAAGGTGAGATTTATATATTACTTTTATGATAGATACAGACACATAGGCATACACACACACACACACACACACACACACACACACACACACACTCCCTGTGTTATCTTCAGGGTTGTGAACATGATAGGTTTTGTTCTATGGTTAAGTGGGACATTTGCAAATCAGTGGTTCAGAAAGTCAAGTGAATCCACACACAACAGATTGATTCTCTGTTTTTAGCATTGAAAATGGAAGAGGCCATGTGATAGGGTAGACAGCATCCAAGAGTTGCAAGGAGCAACTGGCCAGCAGCAATAATAGAATCAGTGTCTGCCTACCAACTGCAAGACATAGGGTTCTGCCACAATCCCAGGAGCTTGAAAGAGGACTTGAATTCCAGATCACAGTAGGTAATACCCTGAGACCCTGAGTAGATAATGATATCAAGCTATGCCTGTACCAGGTAGATGGAACTGCTGTGATCAGTGGATGCTGTATTGAGATGCTAAGTTACATGCAGCTTGAGTATGCTTCATCAGAAATTCTTAGGAGTAGAAATGTTTTCCAAGTTTTTCTCACTTTGGAACATTAATATATACTTTTCTGAGCAAGCACTTCTAGCCCCCAAATCTGAAGTTCAAAATACACCAAGATCTGAAATTGAACTTTAGGCTAGCAGTCAAAAGTTTTGGATTTTGAAGCCCTTCACATTTTGGACCTTTAGATAAGGGATGTTCAACTTTATTTCATATTGCATCAATATCAAACAAATATAACATCCATCCAGAGGACACAGCTACTGATCAAGACACCTCCCATCACAGAAGACTGATCACTTACTGACCTGTGTTTATCCTGCTTTACTGTCAAAAGAACTCACAACCAGTGAGTAGATCTTCCCATGTGACTTTGGACAAGGTAAGGTGATAAATATAGAAGAGAAATCTTTAAAATTCTAGATCAACTACAGCTCGCATCCAAATCTTCATCATCCTTGGTGAGCCAGGCAACAGACAGTGTAATTGTTTGACGTATGCAATGTTACTGAGGCTGTCTCCAGCTTTGAAACCAGGCATCACCATCCCCCTCTTCTTTTTAAAAATGATTCTTTCCCTAGGGACCTGAACAGATGTTTTCATTTTACTTCAACAAAAAGACTGTTTTCCTCATCCACCAGGAATATGTCCCAGTACAAAGTGTCAACCTCGTTTGGATTTGAAGCCCCATCCTCAAGAGCAAAAGAAGGTGGAGGACCGCCAAATGTCAGCTCAGCTGCGAGAAGTGTTTTAAATCATATTTTGACGTATGTTACGCTGTTAACCAGAAAGTGAGCGCAGCACACATGCTCCTAGTCACGGCTTTCAAATCAGATGATCTCTTCTTTGTCATGAAGACCTTTTGATGTGCGTTCCCAATATTGAGTTTCTCTGCTTTTAATAATCTTATATTCCTTCCTCAATATAAATGTCACGAAAAGTACCGAACGCTAATCTTCAAAGATCAAACAGGAAGAAAGAGGTGGGTAGCCCAGCTCAGTGGCTTGGATTCCTAAAATTTCTCATTTAAAACATTTATTTTCACTAATAAAAGCCTCAGCTAAAGGCACGTTTGGTTCCTCTTTTCAAAGTCAGAGCCCTCAGATTTCAGAATTATTTAACAAAATAATATGATCTCTCCTCGTGAGGCACCTGAGCTGTAAGCCCCCTGATCTCTATTTAGAGCAAAGCATGAATAAGAGAGGGACTCTGAACCAATACACACTGGCTTTTATGTTACCATCTTGGCTTGGCTAGTGTGAGCAGCCGCCCTGATGTGCCTGGGACATTGGAATTGGCAGTGCAGGCTGGCTTGGTTTGCTACAGTAGCTTCAGTACCAAAGTACTTTGTCTTTTTCAGTGAGAACTGTGTACTAACTTGATAAAAGCCATTTACTTGTTTTTGGAACTTGGCCATTAAAAAGCACACTATTTGTTTCCTGTGACAGGCTGGCACTCAAGCCCTCATAATCAAAGTTATGAAAGTCATGCTCAGAATCATGTTAGGGGAAGACGCTGGAGGTGTCTGTGATGAAGGAATGCAGGGTCTGCCTGGAATGCTACATGTGCTGAAGTGTTTTAGGAGAACTGGGTCTCCTTTCATTTCCCCACCGGAAAATGCCATCTGTCAAGAGACACAGCATTTATAATATCTGAATGCAATTGTGGATGGGCATCTAAAAGGCACAATTATTCCAGACTTCCTTCATGCATGTCTCTTTAATATACCTTTTCTAATGTTTTCAGTCGCCCTCGAGGAGTAGTTCCAGAAATTCAACATGGGACACGCTTTGAGGGGGCAGTCAGCTTGCAAGGGTTGGGGATGGCATATGGTTTAGGGATGGTTTATGGATGTGCCTTTAAGCTGTTTTTACTTATTGTGTACATACGAAGGGTGGTTAAAAGGGAGATGATGGAAACTATTGATGGCAAAGCCCACCCCTGCCTCTTCAGCATCAGTACTGGGTGTTCTCCATCATAATATAGGCATGAATAAATAAATACAATATTTTGCTTTCTATTAATTTCACTTAAAAACAATGTATCCTTTATTAAAATCATGTGAAACATGAGGAAATATAATATTATTTTGGAGCAGTTACCACATTCATTTGTATAATTATGTCTATCTATGTGTACATATATAGATATAGTCTTTCTAAATCATCTAAAAGATTTATAGTACAAAAACTATAAAATTATATAAACTAGATTTGCTGAGAACTTTGTCAGTTTTTTTCTCCACAATTACCATGATTTAGCTCATTTTAAAAACCCCATGAAACAGATATAGGTTCAGGTGAGAAACAGCGGTTCAGTAACAGACATGCATGTCTGTGAAGCAGTGAGTGGGAGATTCCAAACTCCTTGTTTTTCTTTGGTGGCATGGGTCATTAAGCTAGGTCCTCAAGTTCACTAAGTGTGTACTTCCCCACCAGCTGCCCTTTCATTCCAGAATCCTTAAACTCATGATGCTGTCCTTAGACCATTTCCTAGATAAGGGGATGGGAGACCTTACTTACTATGGCCAGCCAGCTCCTATGTTGGTGTAGTTGAAAACACAGGCTTCTAGTCTTTCATTAAGGAAAAGGAAGCCTGGATACTGTGTGACACGCCATGTCTAAGAACTTACTCTCACTCTCATGCAGCTTTTCTGCCACATTCTGCAGTAGTCGTGATGGGTTACAGTTTTTAGATTATTGTGACAATAACCAAACTGAATAATGATTGCTACAGCACAAGGCTGCATAATACATGTCACTGACTATTGGTAAGGGTGCATGACTGAGTGGTAAGTTGTCTAGTCTAGTATACGAAGTTCTTTATTTTAAATTATTTATTTACTTTACTTTATTATTGACTTTTTTCCTTTTTTTTTAAAGCATAAAGTATACTCTGATTATGGGTTTTTTCTCCCTTACCTCTTCCCAGATCCTCCCTCACCTTCCCACCTCTCTACCCACCCAAGCCCTTTTTCCTCTCTCTTTAGAAAACAAATAAAACAGATCAGATTAAAAAAAAAAAAAAAAAAAAAAAAAAAAAAAAAAAAAAAAAAAAAAAAAAAAAAAAAAAAAAAAAAAAAAAAAAAAAAAAAAAAAAAAAAAAAAAAAAAAAAAAAAAAAAAAAAAAAAAAACAACCAAGAAACGCACCAAAACAAAATCCTTAAAAACACAAAATCAGAAGCTATATTATACAAACAAAAGACCAATAAGATGAAAAAATGAATTGTCTAAACAAAGCAATATAAGACAAGAAAGTGTGCTTTATGTTGACCATCTACTGCTGGGTCCGGGCGCTTACCCTAAGTGTGATTAATAACCCCAGTGAGGCTCCATTGGAGAAAACTAATTTGTTGTTAGCAAGTAGATGTCAGTTGGAGGCAGCTTCTTGGTTTGGGATGGGAGCTCTTGTCCACATCTCCCATGTTAATCTTGAGATTTTTTAAGAGAAAAACCAGTAACACGATTTTGAGCCAAATTTGAAAGCAAGTTTTAATTAAACCCTGACCAGGATGGGCTCTGGTCAGGTTCATTATCTGGGATCTCAGAGAGTGGTGACAAGACACATTGTAGGGGCCTTTAAAGGACAAAACCATATGGCCACAATATTTCCCATGTGGCTCTGTTATTTTCCAAGAACTACAACTCCCAGCATTCCAGGAAGCTACCTGAACTTTGGGCAGGTGGGGATTACAGATTAACTTTGGTTCTTACATTTCCCTTTTGAGTTTTATCTTAAGTTAAATCCTTCACTCTGTGATGAGATCCTGTTTATATTGGGATCTAAGCCATCAACTTAATGGTACCTAGACAGGACTTATCATTTAGTTACTGTATTAATGATATAAGAATTAGCAGTAGTTAGCTGAAGCAGAAGGCCCAAAGGCCCTGAGATGACTGATATCAGAGTTACTATCTGGGAGGAGCCTGAACATTGATGAGGCACTACTCATTTATTTTATCTCAGGTCCCTTTTTGTAATATTTCATTGAGCACAACCAGACTATAATCCTGAATGGTTTGTATAGGAATAATAATTTTCTCTTAAAACCATATAATATCTCTTTGTTCTTTATAAAGCAAGCCAAATGTACTAACTACCAAATTGTAGTACTATTTCAGGTAATGAATCTACCTGTTGATAAATCTGGGCCCATTTTCCTGGTTTGCCAATTGATATTATAGGAAACCATTTCTCCCCATGCCAGGAGAAAGTCTCTTGATTTAGCATTTCAACCTGTTGCAGGGGCAAGGGATGATATAATCTCTTCTGTAAATACTTCCGCATGAAACTAGGGCATCATTTTGGGGGGCAAGGAAGGCTGAAAGGCTAGTTAAATGCTGGGCAATTGGGTATTCAGCAGAAGCATCTAGTTAGCTGACTCAGTTGAAGAGGCATAGGTTGGACTGGTTTACATCAGCTTTCAGCAAGTTCAGAGTTTGGCAATTGTCAGTCTGTAGGTGATCCCTGGATGGCATCTGTCAGCCAAATGGAAATATGCTGAGAAAAATATACACTAGGGACAGAAGTTAAAATTTAGGAACTTAAAGGAAAATATTACATTTGGAACTTTAATGACCATAGTCCTAGTTATCAGGAAAGAAAGGAATCCAAAGACCAAGGGAGAAAACCCACCCTTAGGAATAGTCAGGTAGAGGAACTTAGGCTGTGCTTATCTAGAGTTTGTTTGGCTTGTGACAGATGAATCCAAATTTTATGACTTCCTGAAGTTTACATAAGTTTTTAATTTACAAAAGATAAAATTTCCAGTTATACTATCATTACCATCAGTGGTAGTTTGAATGTAATTGTTCCCTATAAGCTCACAGGGAATGGCAGAATTGGGAGACTTGGTTTTGTTGGAATAGGTATGGCCTTGCTGGAGAAAATGAGTCACTGTGGAGCTTTAAGATATCACATATGCTCAAGCCACACTGGATATTTCAAACCACTTTCTGTTGCTTGTGGGTCGGGATGTAAGAATTCTCAATTCCTTCTCTAGCACCATGTCTGCCTACATGCTGCTTTGCTTCCCACCATGATGATAATGGACAAAACCTCTGAACTGTAAGCAAGCCACCACAATTAAACATTTTCCTTTATAAGAGTTGCTGTGGTTATGAGGTCTCTTCATAGCCACAAAAATCCTAAGACAAAAGCTGGCACCAGGAGTGGAACATCACTGAGACAGGCCTGACAATGCTTTTGTTTGAAGAAATAGGGACCTTGAGTCTTTGGATTAGAAAAGCAGTTCGATGTTTTAAGTGCTACTTAATGGGCCATCCTAGTAGGAGCATGGAAGACAGTGATTCTAAGTGTGATTTGATGAATTGTGGGGCCCTGGCTCAAGAGATTTCAGAGGAGAAAAACTTTAGTGGCCTACAGATCATTCTTGTGATGATATTTTGGTAAAGAAAGTGATTGGTTTTTGTCCTTATCTGAAGTGTCTGCCTAAGGATAAAGTGAAGAGTTTTTAATTCATTCCATTGGCAGAGGAAATCTCAAAACAGCCCAGCATAGACTCTGTCATATGGTTATTAGTGGTAACTCTAATGAGGATTTACAATGAAAAGGTGCAAGCTAAGCAAGAAAAAAATCAAGATATAGAACAATTTGAGGAGAAAAGAAACATCAGGAAGAGGGATAGAGAAAGTTTTATGTTCAAGAAGATAAAAAACTAAGAAATGGAATGCAGTGACCTTAGTACAAGATCCCATCCAGCTAATGTCCCCACTTGTGAAAAGAAATTAAAGTTTAGAGCTAGGTGGGGTGATACATGCCTTTAATTCTAGTACTTGGAATGTAGAGCTAAATCTCTGAGTTTGATGCCAATCTAGTCTACAGAGCAAGTTCAAAAATGACCAAATTTAAACAGTGAAGGTAATCATCAAATACAGAAAAGTGTGGAAGATATAATTGAACAATGGGAACATGTTCCAGCCACAACAAACAGCAGAACTTGGCTACTTTGGTCATGTGATTTTGGCTTTAGAGTTAAGGACGAATAAATGAGTTATGGAATTTGCCTATGTAACTAAGGAAATTAATGAGGCCAGGCATGTCTTAGGGGTGTCCCTAAATGGAGGCCTAGAGAGGCCATTGTATGAAACTGTGAAGGAGACGCCTAAATTACTTTGGAGACCCCAAGATGTTGGAGATGCCAGATCCATGGGATACTTGCTAAAGAAACCTACTAACAGGGAGTAGAAACAGCCCAAGAGAAGTAAGTGTGCTGCAGTCAACAATGCTGAAAGGAGTTGGAGACCTGAAGAGTGGTTTGACATCAGATATGAGATACAGAGTTTGGAGCTTGGCTCATATATTGTATACTTAATAAAATTTGTCTGGAATATCAGAGGATAAAAATCATCCACAACTGAGCCATGAGTGTCAGGGAGTGGTGACTCACACCTTAAATTCCATCACTCAGGAGACAGATATCTATCTGTCTCTCTGTTAGTTCAAGGCCTAACAGCCAGGCAGTGGTGGTGCACGCCATTAGTCTCAGCACTTGAGAGGCAGAGACAGGAAGATCTCTGTGAGTTTGAAGCCAGCCTGGTCTACAAAGCAAGTTCCAGGACATGACTGTTACACAGAAAACCCTGTCTCAAAAGAAAAAAAAAGAAAGGAAGAAAAAAAAGAAAGAAAGAAAAGGAAAATTTGAGATGACTCTGTCCTCTGATATTCCAGACTAATTTTATTAAATATATATTACCACAGTTTTCAGTCATGCTTTGCCCCAATATTTTCTCAGTATTTTCCTTTCCCTGTTTTGGAATGGTAATGTGTTGTATGATATTTTGTTTGTGTTCTGATAGATAAAGCTTGCCCTGCAAAGCAGAGGGCAGAGCTAGACACTAGTTAACCATAGAGGCCAGGTGGTGGAGGCACACACTTTTAGTCCCTGCTTTTGGAAGATCATGCCTTTGATCGAAGCAATTGGGAGGTAGAGGTAGAAATATAAGATGAATGGAGACAGAATCTCAGTCCCATTCAGTCAGCAGACCTAGTGAAGAAGTCATTGGCGGCGGCTGCTTTGCTTCTCTAATCTTTCAGGTTATTACCCCAATATTTGACTCTGGATTTTTGTTAATTATCACTAGTTATAGTCATGCTTCAGTAATGTATATTCTGTGCCATTATATGTTGGAAGTGTGTGATTACTTTTTGATTTTTATAGAGGATGATAGTTGAGAGATTACATGAATCTCAGAAGAGACTTTGAACTTTAAAACACTGTTGAAACTGTGAAGAACTATAGGGACTTTTGAAATTGCATTACACATATTTTGCATTATGGTAATGTTATAAGCTTATGGAGGCTAGAGAGTGGAATGTTGTAATTTGAATATAATTGGCCTCCATAAAGTCATAGGGGATGACACTACTGTGATATGTGACCTTGTTGGAGAAAGTGTGTTACTGTGGAGGTGGACTTTGAGGTCTCGTATATGTTGAAGGCATGCCCAGTATTTCAGACCACTTCTTATTGCCTGTGGGTCAATGTAAGAACTCTAGGCTCCTTCCCCAGCATCATGTTTGCCTGCATGCTGCCTTGCTTTCTGCCATAACAATAATAGACTGCACCTCTGAACTCTAAGTGAGCTACCCCAATAAAATGTTTTTCTTCATAAGAGTTGTTGTGGCCATAATGTCTCTGTGCAGCAATAGAAACTCTAAGACACCACTGTATTAAATTCTTCATTGTAGTAAAAGCAGCTAACAGATGTCTGTAAAACAGCTGGAATAGACTCATGCCTTTGAATCCTAGCAAAAACTATAGCTTTGGGTCATTTTTAAGTCTATATTCAGAAGGCAACAAAAATAAATATAGAATCTTGAGCTTTTGACTGAATAGTAAGTAGTCAGTGCTCTATTAGCTTATCAACACTCCATTGATCAATGTTAAAGCTCTGAACCTTTAAAATCTTAGTACAACAATTGCATAGGAAGGGGAGAAATCTAAAACATTCCCCATTTTTATGTTTTAAGTACTTTTTATACCATTAGAACTTAAGTTGTTATAACTTCAGACCTTCATATATCTTAGAACACTTTATTCCTGTCTAATCATTTATCAGAGACATAAGTAGTTATTGAGAATAATTATTGCAAGTTATATTCCTTTAGTGAAAACTTGAAAAATGTTTATCCTTTCATACAAAGCTTATTAATAAGTCAGACATTTATGCCTTTTCTTAACAACATATCGGGTAGCTCTAGATGAACTAACAAGATGGCTGTAACCCTGAGGGAAGTTTCTGGTTGCCTGCTGCTACCAAGCTGAGAAAAAGTTGCAGTTAGCCTAGTCTTCAATATCATCAGAGATCTGAGATATAGCAGAAAGTATAATGCAAAGGGCTTATTTATCAACTAAAAAAGACAGACTATTTCATAGTTTATTGCCTAGAAGGTCATCCCAGAGAACCTATGGTCTCCATGGTGTTAGAAGCAGAGCTACCAGGACAGCATCAGTCTTCAGCTGCCAGGCCAAGAAGATGAGAGGATTTTCTATGGAGGAAGAACATGGGGACACTGACCTCACTCTATTTAGGTAAGATGGGGCAATCTACTCTCCAGTGTTCTGTTGTCCACAATTTGGGCAGGGTTGTGGTAGCAGGCAAGGCATTGGGGGTACTCTTGCCCAGTGGTTAGTATTACCAGAATCCAGGTGGAGTTGTGATTGTGCCTCATTATCTTTTTGGAAAGGGGGTCACCACTTGGAGCTGAGGTCTCTATCATAATAAACTTAAACATTGCAAATGCCACATTTAGCAGATTTCTGACAAGTTTGAGGATCATTATCAATTAATAATATCTGAGCTAAACAAACTTTGCTTGTTTTTAGTTACTTGTTTTAGGCTATAACTTGAAAATATACACAGGTGGCTAAATTAATTAATATTAGTGCTTAATAGGATCACAAGTATAAATTAATTAATATTAGTGCTTAATAGGATCACAAGTATAGTTCTCAACATATTAAAGCTTAATCATCTTCAATAGTTTATAATAAAAATAACTATTTCTAAACTAACACTCTTTTTATAAATAGTTCAGAGGGAGATTGGCAACTTTATTTTCCTGGTTCTTACATAGTGTACCATTATAGAATATAAATGCTTTTTGTATGACTCAGTTTACCAAAATAGCTACAGCTTAACAATATTAGCAAAAGCAAGGAGGTTAGATATACATTCTTAAATCAGTCTCTTTTATGCTGAATAGATCTTAGGTAAGGAGAGACCCTTTGTCAGGCTGCTTAGGTTGTTGTCTTGCTGCATCATAAAATAAAAATACTTTAGTCTCTAGTGTTTAATATTTGGTGCTCAGAGCTGTGGCTCTATTTTTAGCCTTATATTTATCTATTTATCTATCAAGATTACAAATTAATAAAGACATTATAATAAAAGCTCTTATAAATTTACAGTGTCCCATAGCCTTATACACTTAAATATTTTAAAAGCTGTTCTTTAAAAATATAGTTTTTCTTATTTAAGTTTTTTGTAAAGCTCTAAGATTTTCTCTTAAAGTAGTTTAAAATCTCTCAATTTAGTGTTTCTGCAGTATCAAAATAAAGTGTAATGATCAGTCCATGTGAATCTGTTCAATGAGTAATAGGAATTTATTAGGATATGAATTGGGGAGATACACTCACAAGAAACGGAACCAAATGAACTGTTGAAGTCCTCCATTTTGTCCAGCAGCACAGGCACCTGGCTGCCTAGTGTCTGACCACACCAAAAAATGAGGCATGACCCTTCTCTCCTTCCTTATGTGTGCTCACCTATGAAAGTGAGAAGCACTGCCTGTTTTGGGTCAGATAGCCCAAGGCCATGAGCAGAGCAAATGCCACTACAATAAAGTTGTTTGTTTGGTTTGGCGGTTTTTTTTTTTTTTCAATTTCAAGAGTGAAGACATAGGGCCAAACTGTAATCTTTACAAGGCAAAACCAACACAAAACAATACAAACAATTCAGTGGCTCTAAAACCAATACCACCTGGATGACTCTTATATTACAAAGTTTGGCTGCCAGCAACTTACCTTGTTGTATATAAACACATGGAAATGCAGCTTTAATAACTCATTAAACAAACAATGCCTTTAAATCCTAACTTTCATAAATATTGTTTTCAAGACAGGACAGGAATTATTATACAACAATCCATCCCAATTCGAAAGTATCTTTGGAGATCTGTTGTCTCCTTGGTGGGTTACACCATATGGTTGCCCTTAATCAAGATGGCAGTGAAGCCATAGGGCATCTTTCCTCTGCAATGCTAACAAAGATGGCTGCCAGGCTAGGTGTGGTTGCTTATATCCCAAAATGAAATCATGCCATATGGTTCCTTTAAGATTACCTATGCACAGACTTTTAACTATCAATCTCGTGTTGAGTTTTAAGTTAATTTTTTTGTTACAAATATTACAAATTCTTAACCACATCCAATAAATTTACAAGCCAGTCATCCCTTTAGTTGTTTTTCTTTGCTCTTTTTCATTCCTGTCATAGCTCTTGCCCTTAGACTTTAAAAGTGGTCTAAATTTGGGAAAATGGAGAGACATAACCTAATTTTAAAACCAGTTTTCTTACTGAAGTTAATATTATCCATACCCAAATGTCTTATGGTGTTTATTGCTATGAAGAGACATCATGACCACAACAACTCTTATAAAGGAAAACATTTAATTGGGGGGCTCACAGTTCAATGGTTCAGTCATCATAGTAGGACATGGCAGCATGTAGGCACATATAGTTCTGGAAAGGAAACTAAGAGTTCTATATCTTCTGTAGGCAACAGGAAGTGGTCTGAGACATTGGGTGTGGCTTGAACATATATGAGACATCAAAGCCTGCCCCTAGTGACACAGCAAGCTCACACATTCAAGGGATACCAGTTAGAAGCAAACATGTAGTGGCTACATTCATACATTCAAAGCAGACAGACAAAACTTTCTTTGTGTCTTTCAGTGTTGTAATTTTACGGAAGTGTGCCTTGGCAGCTGCTGTAGCAGTGGTTCCAAGATGTGCTGCTAGAAGCTGAAGCTCCAGCTACAAGCACCAGGAGTCATCCTCAGGCTTCTGAACAGGACTGGGGGCTTTTATTCAAAGCTGCCCATTTAGCACTAACCCTGGTCATGGGCATTTCACTCTGTGACATACTGACATCAAACCCAAAAGCTCTAATGTTTTCAGAGTGACCTTTGGAGCAGCACTTCAGCTCTCAGTTCTTTTGTTTGGCCATTCAGTTACTCCAGTCAGAAAGAGAAGTGTACATATAAGACAAGACATAGCTAAAATGACATAGAAAACAAGACAACATCAATAACTGGAGTCACTTAGAAGTCCACAAGTCTGATCGAGAGAAATTCTCTTAACAAACTGGAAGGTTACTTTTTTTATTAGCCTCTTCTTATAAAGACACTAGACAACCATCAGAGGCTGAGCTGTCTGAATTTTCTTAGCTCCCAAATCCATGCTAGGTCTGTCCAAATTCTCAGCTTGCCCCCATACTGTGGATGTCCTTACAGTTCCTCAGCTTTGTTGTATAGCTTAGGCATTGGGATCCTGCTGATTTTCACCAAGGTGTTGGACCTTGTAAGTAATTTGGCTCCCAGTCTCACCAGAGAGGCCTAAGGGCTCCAAAGCCTTAAGAACTGGATGCTCTGGAGAAACTCCAGTTAGCCAGAAATAACCAGTGAGTCTTGGGACATCTCCCTTTGCCCTAAACAGGGACCTCATCAGGTCCTCCCCATTCCTATATCAAGGAACCTCTGGTGATTTGAAAGAAAATGGCCCCCAAAAGGAATGACACTATTAGGAGGTGTGGCCTTGTTGAAGTAGGTGTCATCTTGTTGGAGAAAGTTTTTTTACGGTGGAGGCAGGCTTTGAGGCCTTATATATGCTCAAAATACCATCCAGTGTCTCAGACTACTTCCTGTTGTCTGGAAGTCAAAATGTAGAACACTCATCTACATCTTCAGCACCATGTCTACCATATTGCTCTAGAGCAATAATAAAATAAATTTCTGAAAATGTAACTTGTCTCAATTAAATATATTTTCTTTCTAAAACCTGCCATGGTTATAGTGTCTCTTCACAGCAATGGAAACCCTAAATAAGACAATACCCAAAATCAGAATTCAGAAACCAGGCAATAAAAATGTCACAGAAAAGTTAAAAATGCTTCTATAACTTACTAAAAATGCTCGCTATCTTTTTTTTTGAACAAAGCCATTTACATTTTTTTTTGGGGGGGAGGAGGTCTCCTGAGCCAGAGATGAAGCATAAATCTAATTAATTTTATCAATAAAAACCAGGAGTCAGATATCAGGGTAATAATCTGAAGGATCATAGAAGCAGAGGAGCAACCACAGTGATTTCTTATCTCTCTGGATTCTCCAACCAAAGGGGGCTGAGATCCTGTCTCCACCCCACCTCATCACTTCCTGTCTTCACCTCCTGAGTGTTGAGGATTAAAGGAATGTACAACCACTGCCCAGCTTCTATGGCTAACCAGTGGCTAGCTCTGCCCTCTGATCTCCAGGCAAGCTTTATTTGTCAAACACAAAGTATTGCCAAGGGCCCTGGGAGTATACAGCAGGTGACGACTAATGTCTGACAAGTCAACTTATTCCCTGATGGGGAGTCCCCCCTCTGGCAAAGCATGGGGTCACTGACTGTAAATGCTTGATTGTTTTCTGTCTGCAACTTTCTCAGATGCCACTGCTATGCCTCCCTAATAAGAACAGCTGTAGGGTTCTTTCCACAGCCCATTGGTAGTGTGCTTTACATCTTTGGGCACATTTATAGTTGTGGATAGTCAGGAAAGTTGATTTTTGTTTAATCTATAATTCTGATGTATAAAAATAATACCAGAATATTATTCTTTACATACACAGGAAAGAAAATAACAGTACTTTTGGTCTCAAAGACAACTGATTTTAGACTTTAGAACAAATTCATACAGACTAAACTCCCACAGAAAATATACAAAGACTATTTCCCAGGTGTTGTTTATTGCTAAGTCAAGGCCAGGCTGTTTTGAAAATTACCCCTCTTGCAATAGTTGACTTTTTGCCCATACCCTGATTACTCAAGGTTCAACCTGTTACTGTCATTTTTAAATTCTGAATTTTAATGTCATTCTCTGTCTGGGAAAAAGTTACATGCAAGGCCAAGTATTTACACCAGCTGGTCTTTGTGATCTTACTAGCCTGAGGATAACTTATGATTTTATGTGTTATGAGAATGAGTTGGGCCCTGAAAATATAACATATGATTGTACAGAGTTTAACTAACAAGATAAAAGAGGCAATATAGAGGGAAAGAGAGAAGGAGGAATGAGTATGTGTGAATGAGGGTATGTAAGAGCAGCACCATATAGTGAAGCTAAGCAGAATGTGAGTGTATGTGTGCTAAGTGAGGAATGATGAAGAAAAAGAAGAAGCCTAAAGAGAGAGTGAGAGATATGTAAGAGAATGAATGGGATGAAATAGTGAATGAACAAAGAGTGAGTGAATGGTTAGAAGAAGCATATGTGTATAAATTAATGTGTGAGAGATAAAGTTGTATGAAAGTGCTGCTACTACATATAGGAACTATGCAAAGAGCTTAGTTGGTGACTTAATGAAAATAATCTGGAATATCAGAGGGCAGAGCCACTCCACCCACAAAGCTAAGCCATGAAGTTTATGGAGTGGTGACTCAAGTCTTTAATCTTACCACTCAAGAGGCAGAGATTCATCTGGACCTCTGTGAGTTCAAAGAGTAATAGCTAGGCAGTGGTGGCTCAAACCTTTAATCCTAGCTCTAGGAAAGTTGAATCAGGAAGTAAGATAGCTGGATGGAGGGAAAGAAGTGAGGAAGGAGTTCAGTTTCTCTTGCCACTTTCCTGGTCATCTGAAGACAATGAGGCTGGAGCCAGAGGATTCTGGAAGACAGGCCTGAAGAGCTGACTGGGTGAGGATTGGCTGTGGTTTGGATTGGCTATGGTTTGTTACCTGTCTCTTGGATAGTTCAGTTCTTTCCAATATATGGTTCCAGGTTTTTATTATAATACCAAATAGAATTTGTGCAGTAGTATAAGAATGTGGAAGAGCAGCGCAAAATGTTATATGGTGAGAGAGCTGTATAAATGAGATGAATTGCTATGGCTGTGTGGAGATTTGTAACTTGTGGAGGCAAGAAAGATTAAACAATGTAAAAGGAGATATAAAAGAGAAATGTATATAAAAGAAAGATGTGTTGATATGTGAAAATACATGTAATTGTGTATAGAGATTTATGACCATATGTATGTAAAGAAAAATATGTAGATGTATGTATAAAATGCAGCAGTGTTGAAATAGGTAGCTCAATGAAGATCATATTTAAGTTGAAGTAAAAGAGAAAGTTACCATCAGAAGGCATGTGTATGTTTACTTATTTTACTAGTCAGAGATTTATTCTTAACTACCCAATGATAAAAAAAGAAGTTTCTTACCCCTCACTACTCTGAGGCATTTCTTTTATTACTCTGGAGTGGATTGTGGGAGCTGGACTCCTTCAGTCCAACTTAAAATATCACACAATGCAGATTGAAGATCCTAGCTTCCGAATTTGTAGTGGAATAAATGGTCTTTCTCATCTCACTAGGGCCTCCAAATGTTAATCCTGAGATTCTCAAAAGGGAAGCATTTCTACAATTTTGAGCCAAATTTGAGGCAAGCATTAATTAAATCCTGACCGGGATGAACTTTGATCAGGCTCATTATTTGGAATCCCAGGAGGTGATGATGAGACACATGGGGCTTTTATAAATATAAAACCATGCAGACACTGAATTTCCCCATTGACTTTGATTTTTTAAGATTAACTCTCAGCATTCTAAGAAGTTACCTGGTGCTTGGGCATCTGGGGCTTACAGATTAACTTTGGCTCTTAACACCTCCTCCCAGTTCTGGGACCATCTCTGGCTTGAACCTGCATAGGCCATGTGCATGCTGTCACTGCCTCTGTGAGTTTATGTGCATTTGTCCTGTTGTGTCTGAAAGGCATTTTTTTTTTGTGTGTGTGTGTGCCATCCATCTTCTCTGGCTCTTTCAATTACCTCCTCTTCTTTATTATTCCTTGATAAGAGTGGTTTGATGAAGACATCCCATTTAGGACTAAATGTTCCAACATTTCTCATTCTTTGTACATTGTCCAGTTGTTGGTCTCTGCATTAGTTCCCATCTACTAGAATGAGAAACTTCTCTGATAATGACTGAGCAAGGCACTGATCTATGAGGTCCCATTTATTAATTGTTGTTTGTAGTGCGTATTCTATCAGTGTCCTATTCAGAAAGTCATTTCTTGTGTCAGTGAGTTCAAGACTATTTCCAACTTTTTTTCAATTGGATTCATTATATTTTGTTTTATGTTGAATTTTGTGCAGAATGATAAATATGGCTCTAATAAATTTATTTATATTTATTTCTTCTTCATGCATTCCATTCAGTTTGACCAGCATCTGTTGAAGATGCTGTCTTTTTTTCTTAAACCAGTGTGTATTTCTGACTTTTTTTTGTCAAAAAGTCAGGTGTCCATAAGTGTGTAAATTTATGTAATAGTCTTCAATTTGATTCCACTAATCAATGTAAATACCTTGCTATTTTTATTACTATAGCTTTATAGTATAACTTGATATCAGATATGATAGAAGTCCAGCAGTTATTTTATTTATTTGTTTGTTTGTTTATATTCAGGATTTTCCTAGTTATCTGGGTTATTTTGTTTGTTTTTGTCTTTCCATATGAAGCTGAAAATTGTGCTTTCTTTTTTTTTTCATTGAAGATAATTTTATTGTGCTTGGCAAATTACTTGAGCCAGTCAATATATAAAAAGGGACCTCAGTTATCATAAAAGCATTAGCTGCAGAAGTTTCCTGGTGGAATTTTCAGGGTCTTTTATGTATAAAATCACATCATTAGCAAATAAGATACTTTGGCTTTTTCCTTTCCTTTTTGTATCTTTTTGATCTCCTTCAATTGTATCAAGCTCCAGCTCAAAATATTCATTAGGTATGTAGAAAGTGGACAACCTTGTCTTGTTCCTGATTTTACTGAAAATGCTTTGAGTTCCTCTCCATTTAAGTTGATGTTAGCTATAGACTTGCTCTAAATCACCTTTATTATGTTTAAGTAAGTCCCTTGTTCCAAATCTCTCCAGGAATTTTATTATGAAGGAAGGTTAGATTTTTGTGAAAGGCTATTTTTACATCTAATGAGAAGATCATGTGTTTTGTCTGTTCATCTATTCATGTGTTGGATTATATTTACTAGTTCATGTACATTGAACCAATTGTGCATTTCTGGAATGATGCCTACTTGATCATGGTAGATGATCTTTTGACGTGTTGTTCTTGGATTAATTTTGCAAGTATTTTATTGAGAATTTTGCATCTATGTTCATAAGAAAAATTGGTCTGCAATTCTCTTTCTCTTTCACTGTTTTATTTTAGTATCAGGTCTTTGATGGTCTCATAAAAAGAATTAGGAAAATTTTATTCTGTTTTTATTTTGCAGAATAGTTAGAGCAGTATTGGTGTTAATTTGGCCCTGGTCTTTCTGGTTAGGAGATTTTAGTTACTCCTTCTATTTTCAGATCAGATGTGCCATTAAAGTGCTAATATGAGAATTCTTTTTCTTTTTTCTTTAAGATAGTGAGTTTTTTTCTTAAGATTATTTATTTATCATGTACGCAGTGTTCTGTCTGCATGTATCCCTGCAGGCCAGAAGGCAGCACCAGACCTCTTACCAGATGGTTGTGAACTACCATGTGGGTGCTCAGAACTGAACTCAAGACCTTTAGAAGAGCAGGCAGCACTCCTATTCTCTGAGCCATCTCTCCAGCCCAAGAACTCCTCTTTTTTATGTAGGCACTTAGTGCTATGAATTGTGTTCCATTGGTCTGAGTATGTTGTGTTTTCATTTTCACTGAATTTGAAAACATTTTAAATTTCCTTCTAATTTCTATCTTGATACTTTTTTCCTCATTCAGTAGTGAGTTCTTTGGTTCCCATGAGTTTGTATACTTCTGTTGTTGTTGTTGATTTTCATCTTTAATCCATGGTGGCCAGATAGAATGTAGGGCATTATTTCAATTCAAGAATAATTAAAAAAAAAACCTAAAATCAAATGAAAATGAAAGCAGAACTTACTGAAACTTTTAGGATTAGGTAAAGGCACTTCTAGGGGAAATGTTTGTAGGCATGAGTTCTTATGCTAAGAAACCAGAGCCGAGTTCCGGGTTTCCGCCCTCAGCGCCGGAACTTCCGGCTGATGTGGCCATCTTGACTTCCTGACCTTGGGCTCCCGCTTGCCCTTGTCTTTGGTCGTTCCGCGCCATCATGTCCTTCCTGACGCCGCCGCTGCTGCTGCTGCTGCTGCTGCTGCGGGGCCTGACCTGGAGCCAGGCGGCTGATGGCGCTCAGGTCCACTGGAAGCCGCCATGGGAGCAGCTCGGGGTCGTGGATGTCACCATTGCCCTGGCTTCCTGCTTCACCTGTTGCCTCCTGCCAGCCGGCTGGGTCCTGTCACACCTGGACAACTATAAGAAGAGGGAGTGAAGGGAGCTGTTCTTCCCTCATCCTGTGACTAGACCACTCTTCCAGCCACCTCAATCATGTTTCCTGCATTCCTGGCTGGCCTTCTGGGATCATGCCATTCAATTCCAGTCCCCTGTTCTGCAATCATGACTTCTCCATGTCTCCTTGGCGACAACTGGGACCACATTTATTGCTTCTGTTTGGTGGGGTCCCCCTTGTAACAATAAAGTCTATTTAAACCTTGCTCCAGAAAAAAAAAAAAAGAAAGAAAGAAAGAAACCAGAGCCATTTTAAATATTATCATCATGTGCCATGTGCCTGAGTTCTAGGAAAGAAAAGTGAAGTCTGGAAGCAGTAGGCAGGGGGAAAGGTTCAAGATAGAAATAAGTTAATGCACATCAAGAGAACAACACAAAGAATCCAGGAAATAGTTAGTGCTTCGAAAACTAGACAAGATTGAAATATAGAGATTTAACAGCAACTACATTGAAAGTGTATATTTCAAAAATATAAGAAAATCTAGAAAAAATGGATAAATTCCCACATACCAATGATTTACCAAAATTACATCAAGAAGATATAATTTAATAGATATCTAACTGAAGATGAGATTGAAATGGTAACAAAAAGTCTCCCAATAAATAAAAGTCCAGGACCAGATAGGTTCACAGATAAATTATATCAACTTTTATGAAAGAATCAACACTCCTGATGGTCAACTTATCCATCTAACAAACCCCCAGTTTGGCTCCCTTCTGATCACGAGAAAGTCTCTAGACTTTCCCTTGCCGGGCCTTCCACACTTTCCATCAGCCCCCTCCCTTCCCCAAAAGGGCTCCCTTCTGATTTTAGTCATATGATGGTTTGTTGTGGAATAATCTTTTTGTACACTGTGAAGATGTGTCACTCAGATTGGTTTAATAAAAAGCTGAACAACCAATAGCTAGTGTGGAAGGCCCAGCAAAGGAAATTAATAGGGGATGGTCATGAGCAAAGTACAAAAACATATGTTATAATGACACCCATTATTTTGTACACTAACTTTTAAAAATGATTAACATTATGTTCTAGAGACTTTCTCATGATCATGTGACCTTCCTTGTCTCCAAACCGGTGAAAATTGATGCATGCCTTACAATCAGAGCTAGGCATGTCAGAGCTAAGATTGGCAGTCTTGGGACTGTTGCTTTCTCTCTACCAGGAAACAGGCTGTCCTTCAAAGACCCCACACAGGGAAGCCACGCACACCCATCTCTGTTGACAGACACGGGTGACATTCCCTTCTAGTGAGGATTCCACTTTGCCTCTGAAGCCAGGAGAGGTTGAGCACTGATCTCTAGCTTTGTGTAGCTAGTCATTTACATGTCTAAATTTACAGTCAGGAGTGCAGGTCAATGAAAACTGCCACACAGACTCATTTTCTTCACACTAAACATTCCTTGAGTTAGTTTTAATTTCTGCACATCTTTTACAAAGTTCTAGGCAGTGTCCTATCGAATTTCCAGGCAGGGTTTTCCTCTGTAACTGACAAGAACATTTGTCTGCACAGATACTTAGGGAAGGGTCTGGATCTCACCCTCCCTGGTCAGCCAGTGTTACAGTATGTATTTGTGAACAAGCAAACTCTTCAGTGATTAGAACTCAACTAGTCATAAATATGTCAGCAGTCTGTCTTCCTTTACAAGTCCATGTTTTTAAATCTTCCCATACTAATTCCCAGAGGATTTCCTTGACCTTGAAGGCTTTGATGCTTTGTAAGGCTCACTCTCCTGAGGTTTCAGTGACCCAGTACCCTTGGTGTTTATGGTAACAAAGTTCAGGTGCCAGGCTGACTGACAGCTCCAAACTCCCTTGTGTGTGATTTCCCCATGCCTTCCCCTTCCCTTGTTTGGTATTTCCCTTTTAGCATTTGAGCTATAGACTGGGAAAAAATGCTCTATAAATTAAGAAGAGTATGAACTTTATCCAGCCACCGTACTGGACCCTTCTTGCTGTCCTCCCACTAATCTTTAGACCCTGCAGGTCCCTGGGGAGGCAGGCTCCACAGAGGATAGCTCCTACCAAATCCTCATGACTGCAGCTAACCCAGGAGAAAAACTGCAGGTGACCATTTCCACCAGCTCTCACAGGAAACACATGGGAGGGAGGGGCCTCTGAGTGGCTTCCAATATGATGTGGACCAGGGCTGGCTTTACCCTACAGACAATTGCTAGTGTTGAGGGGCTTACTCCCCCTTTTAAATGTGAAGCACAGATGGAATTCTTTCATTTTTTTTTCAACCATCCATTTAGAAACAAAAAAAGTACTAAGAAAATAGCTTTTTTGTTTGTTTGTTTTTGTTTTTGTTTTTGTTTTTGTTTTGAGATTGCCCATATGAAAGGAAAGGCATTTATCCAGGATCCAAGAAGGTGAGGGTTCCTCTGTTCCTTCCTTCCCTCCCTCTCTCCCTCCCTCCCTCCCTCCCTCCCTCTCTTCCCTCCCTTTCTCCCATCCAAGAATGTGAAAGATGCAAAGCCTCTTAGAGTTTTGAGGATATCCTCCGCCACTGACCTATACCCTTAGCCTGTGTTGTATTTATTTCTTTTTAAAAATACATTTATTTTTATTACTGGGTGGGGGTGCACATACTATGGTGCACATGATGATGGTAAAAGCCACTCTGAGAAGTCTGTTTCCTTTCTTTACCTTTGCATTGGTTCCAGGGATCACTCAGGGTTTTAGGTTGGCAGGACAAGGGTCATGACTTGCTGAGCCGTCTCCCTGAGCCATTATTAATTTTCTATCAAGTGAAGAACTGCAGAAAAGTATAACTTTTGGGGAACTGTTGCTAGTGATCTCACCCCTAACTGTGCAAATCCCAGCTGGGCACTTGACCAGCTGAGCTATAGACCTAGCCCCAGAAAAATACAACTGGTTATCAAATGCTTTACTTTTAATGCTGTGGTTTTGTGTGGCTGGGTTTTCTTTAAGAGGAATGAATAGCTAGAACGTTTGTGTTCAAAGATGGAAAGGCCACTCATCCCTACCCTGTTCCTTTCAGTTCTGTAATTCTTAATCTCCAGTGTCTCAGAACCACGTGGAAGATTTAAAACACACATTGCTGTGTCCTACTCCTAAAAATGTAGATTTAGTACTTGAGTCAGGAAGGACTGGATAATTCACATTGTTGACAAATTCCTAGGTGCATTTGGTAGCTGGCTCTGAAAGAAACACTAAAATAGATTATCACCCTTGAAGGTACCCAGAATGCAAAACGCTTGTCTAGGGAGTTATCTACTGCCTCCTAACAGGCAATGCTGGATCATGGTGCCAAGAACCTGCAGGTGTTGGTGATTAGGGAACCAGGGGAGTCAGGGGACTTGGGGCTCAGAGAAAGGGGACAGGAGCCTGGAGAGACAGAAAGAATAAGTAGGAATGAAGGGAAGGTCAGGCATTCAAGTATGAGGTGAACTCCACACAGACCTCACTGTGTTGGATGTGGTTGCTTTATTAAGTTTGGTGGTTGACGTGGTGAAAAAAGCCATACATAAAACAGATGGAGAAGGTCCTGAAGGTTTTCTTGTGTTTCCTTTTGTGTTAAACGGCAGAGATGAGCAAGTCCTTTGAACTTTTATAACGATAACTCTTTTCCTTGACAGTGTGTATTAAGTATTGGACAAGAGCTCTTTCTTTTGGGCAAATCAAGGTTATAGTGATATTGTATCAATTAAATGGCTGCAGTTTTTTATTTTACCAAATAGTTGGAATCTAAACTGGACATAAGATATGCATAGACAACTAGTCTTTAGAGTTCAAGAACTTGCTAAGTTCATATGGAAACATCACGGCAGAAAATAATTCAACTTCAATCCTATTTCTATTTTTTTTACATTCCATTATAAATATATAATTTTGATTTTAAAAGTCCAACACTTACAGGCATATTATATTTTGTTATGAAATCATTAGGATTCTTATTTTCCACATGTGGTCACTTGCAAAACAATGCCCATATCTGGTGGGGTTTTGCTCTTTTGTTTGCTTGCTTTTTGTTTTTGTAGCACTGGGGCTTGAACCTGGGGCATCACACATGCTAGGCAAATGCTGTATCACTGAGCTGTATTCCCAGCCCTGTGAGTGTATTCTTAAAATCTACTCAAAATATCATTTAATTAAAGTAAGACAAAAAAAATAAGAATTGTGATTCTTCTTTCTAAGACATGTCAATCATTAGAAATAAGATAGTTTCCAAATGCTCCTACAACAGCAATATTCAGGACATACTTTATAGTAAACATTTTAATAAACAGCAGCATAAAATAATCAGTGTTTAATATCATCTCTGGTGGTGAAATACATATGCATATATCCTCAATATAAAATAGTCTTTTGGTCATTACAAGTCCACATTTTCCTATTTGGAATGCCCATAAGAACAAATCAGACATTGATACAGTGATTAAATGCATGCAGTGAGAAAAAGAAAGGGTATGGTGGTGTGAGCTATCTGAACATTGCCATTATATATCTGAAGAACGTCTACAAGCAAAGGAAATAAAGAAACAGACCAGATATAAAAATGCAGATATATTTTCACTTCTGTGATACAAACCATGAACAGTTTTGTGCAGAGAAATAAAAAAAAAAAAACACCTGGAAATAATATTAGCTTACAAAACATTGTTCAACAAAGTGAAAGATTTTTGTGAAAAAAGGTACCATTTAATACAAAAGAGGCTGCCTGCTGCAGCACCACAGCACTGTTTTAATAATTATAACAAGTGGTTTTGAATTTAGTTTGCTCGCCTTAATGGCTTCAGTTATTATAAAAGGCTTAAAAATAAATGTTATACTTCTTTATAAAAAACTAAGTTGAATTTATTTTTTTAACCATAATAATGACTTTCCAGAGAAGGTATCTTACTGGCTCATGGAATGCTAACCCCCCTTTGAGGGACTCTTTGAAAACTCAGATTCACTGAGACTGTTTACTCAAAATAAATATTCTTGGAAAACAATTGATTGTCATCTCATATACAAAGTTGTGGTTTGAAGTGTCTTCGTTAAACAGTTGCATAGCAACAAAAGGACATAAATCTCCTCCTCTACTCAACTTCAAGAAATGCTACGTAGAATCAGCTTATTCATGCCACAAAATAGCTCTCAATTTATTGCCCACTAAATCTGAATATAGCCAACTCTTTTGAGTTCACAGTACCTAAAAGCTCATGTTTGTTTGGGAAAACCTAGGCACATTTTGGTAGATAGATTTCCTATGCAAATTCTACCTTTAAAGGTAGATGCATCAAGTTCTCCTAACTTCCTTAGATTCCCCTCAAGAAATATCTCTTTTTTTTCTCATGAAATACTTTCAGGATTTATTTTGCATCTTATAAATCTATGTCTCTATAGCTTTAAAATAAAAGCAAGACTTGTTGATATTTTTTTTAGAATACAGGAGTTATTTCTTTTTTAACAAGAGAAAATTCCTTTCTATGCAGAACTTGTATCCCACAAGAATTCTGAACCCGGTAAAAGGTGGTTGGCAGGTAAATGCCAGGATGGCCATATGTGAGACAAGAAGGATCAGATTGTTCGTTTGCCAAGTTCAGGAATCCAGAGTTTTGTGATCTTTGAGAGAACTCAGTATGTTTCTTAGACATCCTGTAATGTTTGGCAAATTAGGATGTATTGTCTTTGGGTTCCAGCTAGCTCTATGAATAAATTGTTACACTTTTTGGTGCTAGAATATAATCAGTGAACATCTCAGGATAAACAAAAAGCAAAGTGAGAGTTTAAATTTACTACATACTGGCTTCATCACAGGGTTTCCTCTTGCTCACAGTAAGCACTCCCAAGACCTTGCCAACTTGTAAATGGGCTGTAAGGCATGGGTGTGGGTGTGCTAGCCTCTAGCAGCACCAGCTTGCAGCATGAATGGTCTAGGAAAGCTCCCATAGAGAGAGGCTGACCAAAGGAACAGTTAATAACCTTTTCCCTCTCCTGTGGATACGGATCCAGGCTGAGGGACCATTTTCCTGACTGTGCCTCCTTGGGTGCCCCATACCTAAAGCAATAACTCAGATTAGAATTTATAGCCATTTCCAGCATCCCCATCTACCTTGTTTTTAGGCCTGTATAAGCACATTCTGGAAAGGGGGCCTGGAAAAGGCCTTCATAATGAGAAGAGAAGGTTCACATAAACACCCTACACCATCTCAGAGAAGCTCTGCTAACTTGAGAAAACTTTTGTGGACATGACAAGTCTGTATGGCTCATTTCCATCTGAGATCTAAAATGTCATCTCAAGTTCCCTGTGTCATGCTAAACACCACTTCCATTCATACTTGCTTAGAGTCTAAGTTGAATCAGATTTGTTCCTGAACATCTGTCCTGAAGTAGAGACAGCAGGTAGACAAATGCTCCAGTATATACATTTTGGGGGTAGGATCAGCCATGGTGACCAAAGGCATACATACACAGAGCACCATTTGACTTTCTTTTTTTTTGGTTTACTATGTAATTAGAATGTTCTGTTTCTCTTCATTGGTTTTCAGTACTTGCAATGGTCTGTTCCCATCACCATATCACACACCGTGATAGAATGCAAATCCCACGATGCATTGTTTTTCCTGGCTGGTGTCTTTCCAGTAAGACACAGTTAAACCTCACAGAAGACACTTGTTGTGATGTCTGCTAAATGAGAACCTTCAATAAAACCATTTGAATATAAATCTTTTCTGCCACTTTTTAGTTTGTCTGGTATAGAGTATTTACAAAGGTCACACATTTTATACTTCTGCAGAAATCATAGATTCGGTGTGCCCATGAATATTGGAGTCTCCAAGCAAAGATGGTTGCTTTGAGTCTATTTTGTAGGGTTTTTGAGATTTATTGCCAAAAACAGTGATACCCATCCCACCAGGGTGATTTGGAATTGACATGTGTGGTAGCAAAGGGACATTTGCTTCCTGATTGGATCCTGATGAGGGCAAGCTGGCCACATGGCCAGTGCTGGTGGATCCACTGGCACTGCTTGGGGACCGACTCTTGGGAGGTGGGCAATGCTGAATCACCCTGGGAGGCCCTGCAGGCTGGTAGTGGGCAGCCGGAAAGGCTGCATATCCCGGAGGTATTGGGTATCCATTGATAGGGATGAAGCGCTGGTTCTGAGGTATCGCTGGGCCAATGAAACCGGCAATCTGGCCCTGTGGTGTAATTCCCTGGCCCGGGAACATGTAATTGGGAAATCGGGGGTTGCTGAGGTTACTCACAGGACTGGCACTGAGGGAGGTGGTCTGCGTGGTGGCATTTCCACCTGAGGGAGTGGTAGAGCTGGTGTGACTTGAGAGACCCTCCCAGGATCGAAGGCGGACGTGGATGTCTTTAAAGCGCGGTCTCCTGGAAGGAATCTCATTCCAGCACTCAGTCATGAGGCTGTACATTCGCGGCGGGCAGTCTTCAGAACATGGTAACAACTGTCGCTTCCGCACCATCTCGATCACTTCCTGATTACTAAACCCATAATATGGTTGGAGTCCAAAACTGAAAATCTCCCACAACACAACTCCAAAGGACCAGATATCAGAATCAGAGGAGAATTTGCCATACATGATGGCCTCGGGAGGCATCCAACGAATGGGCAGTGAAGACTTACTCTGCACCCTGTAGTAATCGGCCGAGTAAATTTCTCTAGAAAGCCCAAGGTCTGAAATCTTTACATGCAGTTGCTCTCCAATTAAAATATTGCGAGCTGCAAGGTCCTTGTGCACGAAGAAGTGACTAGACAGGTACTCCATGCCAGCTGCAATCTGAATTGCGATGTGCAAGAAATCTCCATGATCCAGGCTGGATTTCACCGTCCCGTCTTCATCACTGCTACAGCCGACGTCGGAATGTGGGGATCGCATGATAAGGAACTCATGGAGATCTCCCTGGTTCATATACTCGAAGAGCATGCACACAGGTTGTTCCTGGGTAACGGCCCCGAGGAGGCACACAATATTGGGGTGGTGGAGTTCCGCCATGACGGAAGCTTCCTGTTGAAATTCTGTCCACTGCTGGGGGTTGTTATAGTCTTTCAAGGTCTTGATAGCAACCAACTGTGCGTGGTCCATGCCTGGGAGGTAGAGATGGCCTTTATAGATTTTTCCAAAGGTACATTCACCCAATTCTTCCATAAAACGTACAGCAGAAAGAGGCAGCTCCTTAGCCTTGCTCTGTAAGAAAGGGAAGGTGTGGGTTAAAACCTTTCTTAAAGCCAGACATCTTGGCATTGAAAGGAGAGGTGGGGTATACATCAAAGAGAAACAAGTGGGATGCTTGAAGGTAATGGAAAGGTACTTGCAATTCCCTGCAGATCAAGGTTTGTTTAGATACTGCTGTTATAGTACCTAGATGACTTAAGTGTATCTCCCTAGAAGAGACTGATTTTAATAACTGTTGAAGAAGCTTTGTGTGGTGGGCAGATGCATGACTTCTACCTAGCAATATGGAGTCTGTCTTAGTCTACCCAGTGAAGTCCTATCTAGAAAACAGAACAAAATCCCCAAAGAGCAAATAAACAAACAGAAAAAGGAGACAAAAACAACAGCAACAAAATATTAGAGCAGGCATGGTGGCATATGGCTGCTATCCCAGCATTCAGAAGACAGAGGTAGAAATGTCAGGAGTTTGAGGCAGGCCTGAGCCAAAGCCGAGTCTCAACAAAAGCTGGGAATATAGTTCAAGGATTAAGAGTGCCTTCATGTGCAAGGCCCTGGGCTTAATTCCTAGGCATAAAAGTATGTGTGTGTGTGTGTGTGTGTGGGGTTACTAAATAGAATATTATAAAGGTGTAGAAAATAAGGAAGCTGTCTATGTACAGGCAGGAGATGGTCTCTAAAATTTTGCTTTTAGTTCATAAAAAGCAGAGCAGCTAATGCCATATATAACCTTTGCATAAAAGGAGAAATAGAAAGAACCTGTTCATATTTCTTTGTATATGCCTAAGAAAATTTAGAAAGATGATAAAGGCAATCTGAGAACAGCAAAGGCTATGAGGGAGAATTGAAGCAGGAATTAGGAAGGGCAGGGGAGAGGGTAAGAGCTTACAGCTCAGTTTTACTCATGAAAAGTTTTTAAGGTTTAGGTTAAAAAAAACATTAACAGAGTAACTTAATTTAAAATCCTATATTCGTGTTTCCATCTGACTAGTCAGGAATTTCTTTCCTGCCACGGTAGGTCCTACCTACTAATTTGCTCCCATGGTCTAGATCGGTTGTTCTCAGCCTTCCTGATGCTGCCTTAACACGGTTCCTCCTGCTGTGGGGACTCCGCCCCTCAAATTATTTTCATTGCTATTTCATAACTGCAATTTTGTTACTACTATGAATCGTAAGGTAAATACCTGTGGTTTTTCTGACAGTCTTAGGCAACCCTTGGGAAAGGGTCATCTAACTCCCAAAGCGGTCACAGCCTACAACAGGCAGACAGTACCTCAGTTTGCTACTGAGCTGTGCTTCACTTTCTAAGACCATCAGAAATCTGTGCTTTCCCATGGTCTAGACCCACAGGTGGAGAACTACTGTCTTCGATTGCTTCTTTCTGCTTTTTGGTGCAGGTGATTGACTCCAAGACCTAGTGCATGCTAAGCACACACACTACCCCGACACTCCATCCTTAAACCCTTAGGCTGTGATTCTTGTGGGATCTGATGGACTTCCTTTGGGAGGGAAGGTGTGGAAATGAGAAACACAATGAATTAAGTAGACTTTTTCTCGTAGCATGGGGATCATTTTACTTTGTCTGGGAAGAGTAACCCCAGATGAATCTTTCCTGCATGATGTAAAGGTAAGGATTCCCATGATAGCTGATGGTAATTAAATAACCTAAGGAATCCAATGCCCTGTCCTCTTAAATAATATAGTAGGTGTTAATTGCTTTTTTTTTTTTTTTAATACCTGAACAAGAGTTCTAGGTTTTGGTTATAGAGTAGGGTAGGGGACTGAGCACTGAAATTCTCTTGGGAAATTAAGAAGTAGGAAATAAACCAATGGCCTATTAGACCAAGGACAAAGACTAAAAGCCCAGGTGCTGTCCTACACAGCTTGAAATGAAGCTTTGGTAAAAAGGTGCAGTTCAAAGCCTTGAGTTTTGAATCCAAGCAAATCTGGGTTTACATCTGCAGTTTTCTAACACTAGTTCATTCCTGGACAGCACGTAACAAATGTTAACTGACAGCATAGGCCTGTAAGGTAGGTCCTGTGCAGGAGCTGATAACCTTGAGTGTCTTCACCTCTCCACCACCATCTGGAAGTGGATTGAATTTTGTGAATGACTTAGATCTGCATACCGTCTCAATGAGTTCTACAGAGTTCTTTCAATTCTCTCTCTCTCTCTCTCTCTCTCTCTCTCTCTCTCTCTCTCTCTCTCTTTTAAAATGGTTTTTAAATTTCTTTTCTAAGACTTTCTCTGGCTTGGTATAGTTGTTTATTCTTTAAAAAGTGTTCTTGAGATTGGTGTAGAATTCATTTGGATCCTGAGGGCAGGTGAGACGCTGAGCAGCTGGCAGATTGCTCCTCTTTTGGGACTGTGGGTGGAGGCAGACATCAGGTGGGAGAGGCAAGAGCAGGCGGAATTTCTGCGTACAGGAGAAGAAGAGGTGACAGGACCTTGGCAAGGTCTCCAGTCTTTGGAACTGGCTCTTCCTCCACTGAGTCAAGCAAATTCCTTCTCTTACATTCATCTTTGCAAGAACTCATCTCATCATTTTACAGGTGGAGAAGAAAAAAAGAGGAAAGAATAGAGAATATGCAGGAAAGCTATTCTGAGGCTCTGGCTAGCAAGGCCAGGCAGAGCAATGGCTCTGGAGGCTGAGCAGGCTCTAAGACTTACCTGAATTGGAAGGAGGGAATGATGGTGGTATATTCTAGGGTGTTATAAGTGGTTTTTTTTTTCCTTTCTATTCATATGCACAAAAGGCTACATTTGGAACCAGTTGCATCTTGTCATATTTCATCAGCACACGTAAGTTAGACAGCATGCAGCTAAGTGTGTCTTCTCTGACTTATCTAAGCAGGGAAAGGTTTACAAGAGTCCCGCTAAGCTGCATTTGAGTGTTTGCTATGGGAATGGGTAGGAAAACACCTAAAATGGCAGAGTTCAGAAATGCTGTCCGTGTGAACACCTGCACAGCAGCCAGCCTAGAAAACGCCCAGAAACATGCACTCTAAGCTTAGTTTCAGGGGAGCTATTTACACAGTGATTTGCATTAAAAAAAAAAAAACGCTCAAGTTACTTAGTACAAATGAGTCTTAACTACAGACTCATTTTCAAATTTTACATAAATCCTTAACTAGTTAAAAAATCATAAAACCCCCTTAAAAGAAGCCGTCAGTAGACTGCTCGGAGACGGCAGGAAATTAGCTGTATTGTTAAGGAACAGATGGTTTACATTATACAAACCCTTTAGGCTAAACTTGTTTAGGTCTGGCATATTGTAAATTATATTTTAGTAATGAAAGTGAAATGACCTCTGCTTGACCTCAAGTGGGGTTTGTCTGTTTGAACCAATGTAGTGGAAAACTATGAAAGAAAATGAAGTCATAAAGTTTTGGCAGTTCAATTTTGGCTCATTTTAAGTTAAGGGGTTATAAATCTGTTTAGTTTTTGTTTGACAAGTATTTGTCATACAGGGATGTACAAAATGTAAAGAAGTGTAAAATACACACGAGGCACAGTGCCAAAGTAAACCCAGTACAAAGGCACCCTGGGAAGAGCAGGGTCCCGGCCCCATCTCTCCATCACTCCCTCCATTAGCTCAACGACAAGATGGGTCGCGTTTATTATATGCTGTAAGGCAATTAAGTACCTTAAAACCGAAGCAGGCTTTCAGTTTAAATGTTAACATTTTTACTTCTCAACGTAAACACACATCTGCCTCAGTTCAGCTTTAAAAATTATATCATTTTTTGATGGGGGAGGGGAAAAGTTGATGGCAGAAGTCGATATACTGGCTAGGGTCTGATAGGGTTTCTTCCCTCCAGTCACTTTTGGAGAATCACTGGGAAAGAACATGAAAGTTCGAGACCAATGTGCATCTGTTCTAGGTCTGGCCAAGACACAGCAGCTGAGGCCTGATGATGATGGTGGCCTTTTGAGTGAGGGATGAACAGTAAGTAGGATGTTCCTTTTCCTATCTCTTAATGTGTTAGATGGAAATGATAAGCTATGGACAGGATTTTTAAACAGTTTTTAGTATAGAGATGGGCACAGATGGTAAAAAGACTTTATCTTTTTTCCTTGGGGAAACTTCACCTCGGGAGGGAATACGATCGAAATGATGCCTCTGGCAGGAGAGCTGATGGTAGGCTTGCTAACTCTTGCTCCTTTTATGTGGCTGATTAGATTATCCTAGGAAGTGAGGTGAGATTCTGTGTGGTCCTCATCATTTATAGTACAGAGCTCCCTTTGAGACTTTCTTCTTCTCTGCATGGGGAGGAGCTACACTGAAGACTGGGAGAAAAGAGATCCTACAGCAGGAAGGAGGCTTAACTAAGAGAAGACTGCTCAAGTTCAAGTCCAAGGTCACCCTGAAGCTTCCCTCTGTAGCCCCTACCATTTTATCACTCAAGGCAAAGCTGTGTCTCATGTTTTGATGGGCAGGCCAACTGTGACCCTGTGATGTTTTGTTTTAAAAGCAGATTATACCCAAACACATGCATTTTCAAGGGCAGAGAAGGTTCCATATTACAACATTTGTGCTTGCCTATCTTAAGAGTGATGGGACAGGCCCTGGATCTACAAAAGTGATTGGTGTAGTTTTGGTAGTGGGATATAGGAAAAGGACATTGCTAAGTCAGCCATCGGGGTCCCCTGCTTCACTTGTGAAGAGGGATCATGGGGTAGCTGGAGAAACTAGTGGAACAATTCTGATCCAAGCAAGGTGCTTAAAAAGATGCTTTGGAAGAACAGTACAAGTTACTGACCAGCTCCTGGCAGATGTTCTGTACTATACTGTATTAATATGCCCTGAGGTATTGGTGAGAGCCAAGGTTCTTGATATAACTCAGCTATGCCTTCAATGCAGAGCCAGTTACTTAGGATATATTTTAATGGCTGGTTGTATCTGCTACATAGCTAATCTAATCTATATTAATATACTGAGTCATATAATAACATAGATATAATACTATGGAATAGCTAGGGTTTACATAGTGACTTAGATGTGAGAAGAAACAGCTTTTGCATTAATGTCATAATCTCAGCCTATAGCAGCTACATATTTGAATCCTTGTCATATGCTAAACATCAAGAACATAAAATGGCTGTGTATATGTGTGTGTGTTTCTCATGTTTAGGATCAAAGAACAGAGTAATTGGCTAGTGGAAGCTCAGTTCAGACTTTAGAAGCCCTTTACCCATAATTCAACCATGCTTGTCTTTCTGTGATAAGTACTTCTTTCAAAACTCATTCAATCCTTATCATAGTCCTCTGAGTTTCATCCTGGGATTTCTCTATTTCATGAATGAAGATAGTAAGTCTTTCCTTTCATGAATGAAGATAGCAAAGCTTTCAGCAGTTAAGCAACTAGAGAAGCACAACCCATAAATGGTGGAGCCAAGATTTAAACCCAAATGAGCCTGACTCCAAAGTTTTGGCACTTCCCTGGCTCCTTGGAGGGTTCTTCATCTTCAAACCATGCTGACTATCACTAGATGAATGGAATGTCTAAAGCTGAAGAATGTTCTGGTCTCTGAGCTTGACCTTATATACTGACATTCTGTTGGTTACTGGGTAAGTGAACAGAACCTGGGGCAGCACCATTGACTGAAATGAGCATGGTCCTGGGAGAGTATTTAAATGGGAGATGCCTTAGTGTGTGCTTACCTCGAGAGGCCACTTTCCTTTCCTTTTCTGCATATTTTGTTGGTTTTTAGGTAAACAGTGTTAGGTTTGTGAAGCAATTGATTCTATTTATAAAACAGAGATGACTACATCTTAAGGGCCAAGCCTTTGGGTGGTTATGAATTGTTTCAAAGACTACAGCTGAACTAAGAGACTTCTGGCTTATGCAGGTAATTCTAGAGGGAAGTTCAACCCCAGACCTTCCTCATTTGATCAGAGATCAGCCATACCTCTCTGAAAGGGATTTCACTTTAGAAATATTTATTTTCTCTATAATGTAACTGCCTGATAGTGTGAGTATTAGAATGATTCTGTGGAGTTTCTTTATGATGTCCAGGGGTAAGTTCCCTTTCTGTTCAAAAATATAACAGAACAGATGTCTGTAATATTTTTTTAGAGTTGGTGTGTGTATGTATATGTGTGTAAGTGTATGTACACATATGAGTGTAGGTACATTTGCCATCCAGAAGACGGTATTGATCCCTGGGATTGGAGTTGAACAAAGTTATGAGCTGCCTAATGTAGGTGCTAGGACCTGAACTTACATCTCTTGCAAGAGAGTATATGTTTCTAACTACCAAGCCATCTTTCCAGCCCCTGATGCCACTAATTTTGATTACAGATTGATCACTCTGTGATCCTATGGGCCCATGTGTTTTAGCAAACATGAAAATTGAGACAGTGGACTAAAAGCAAGTCTTCGGACCCTGAACTCATACAGACCTGGTTGGAAGCTTGTATTTGTTTCCTGCTGGCTGTGGGACTTTGGGGGGATGTTAATCTTTAACTTCATTTTTCTTTACCCCAAACTTGGACTCAAGTGAGAATTTCCTTCCTCAGGAAGTTATGCAAAGTCTGTGGAGATGCTACAGCCACACATCAATAATGAAGTATATCAGTCACTCTACTCATGATCCCTGTTAATGAGGCTCATTTCTCAGAAGAGGTTTTGGATCAGGGGCTCTCCAGCTGAGATAAGGGAGTAGGTGCTCTTGAACCTGTCACTATCACATCCTCCCAGTCCCTAATATGTATTTATCCCGGAAGTGAGGCAGGGATTTATGCCATCAGGATGGGCACCAGAAATACCATAGCTGCCCAAAGAGTTAGGACTGCATCATGGCTCTGATTCTCTTGCTCTGTCTCTTTCAAGTTGTGTTGGAGGTTTCTGGGTCCTGTTGTTTTTCTTTAAATGCACACTGCCCTATTCAGAGCATCTGGCTTCAGAAATGTTTGTAGTTATCACTGAAACCAAAATAATAGAAATTTCTAGCTATTTTTACCTGCAAGGTGCCAGGCATACTACCTCAAACACATTCTTCTTAAGGACTATTTTTATCTTTCTTTCCCAGGTGAGAAAATAAAGATTCAGAGAAGTGTTGAGTAAGTTATTTGTTTAAGATCTCCTGCCAGTAGATAATGGAGCCAAGATCTGTAATCCAATCTTTCTGTCTCTAAATCCTGGCTCTTTGAAGACTTTCAGACTACCTCCTAGCTATTCTCCGGGAGAAAAATGTGGCTAAGAAAAATCCTTAGGCTCAGAGGATGGGGACTCTAGGGTGCTGGAAGGAACGTTATTGCTTGAGATTGGTCATTTCAAGTTAGCAGGTCATTTTATCAGCCTTGTGGGAGCCCAGACCCACAAGAGAGCTGAATGAGACAAAGAAAACAGAAAAGAGATGTTTCCTTCCAGGGAAGTGAAGAAGCAGTAGCAAAGGAAATAAGAGGATGGAGGCAGGAGGAAAGCCAACGGGAGAGGATCTCGAGATGGTAGTTAGGACTAGCGGATGCTTCAGTGATGAGGATAGGGACCTGGAGAGGGCCACTGCATTAATCACAACATCTGTGAGCCCCAGAAGGCCACAGCAATAGGATGGTGAGCTCAGGAGCTTTGGAAAACTAAGTGGGAAACCGTTTTCTTAAAAACAAACAAACAAACCATTAAGTGTGTGGGCATTTTGCCTGCAAGTATGTCTGTGTACCATAAGCATGCCTGATGCCCATGGAAGCCAGAAAAGGGCATCAGATGCTCTGGACCTCGAGTTTCCAATGGTTGTAAGGTACCATGTATGTGTGAGGGGAAATGAAGTGAGCTCCCTTGGAAGAGCAGCTGGTATTGTAAGTGCTGAACCATCTCTCCAACCGGAGTTGGAAAATTATTGAGGACAAAATGAGGTGGCATCTGGAAAGTATTCAAAAAGGGCAGCCAGACCATGGTAGGGCTCGGGAAGACCTGGAAAAGGGGATGGGGGCATATACAATCCTGTATGTACAAGGATAAATATATACAAACAAATTTCAATACATTCAGCCACCACTTTGGCTAAAGAGCAAAGACAGTGCAGCCTAGACATTATAAAAACAGAGCAGCTAACAAGCCATGAGGGTGAACTCATGTGAAGCTGCCAGCTTCGGAGACTGGGCAGCTCCTCCCATCAATCAGGGGCTGTAGGAGTTTGACCCTGGAGCTACTTGGGCTGTGACCTGCCTAGGCCTGCTCTCCTTTTCTTGTGGCATTCTTGAACTCCCCCACTTCCTAGCCCCTTCACCTTCCTAGCCAACCCTCAGGCAGGCCAGCAGACTGGAGGCTGAATGTCCTCTGTCCCTGCTGAGGGACATACTTTACTGACTCTGTCTCCACACGTGAGGTGAGATGAGATGGTCTGCGTCGAGGATTGGGAGGGGTCTGAGGAAACAGACACCAGGAAAGAGGCAGAGGGAAGGGAAATCAGCTCCCAGGTCCCTCATTTTCTACAGTCTCACACCAAACTAAAGCATCCAAAGAAAGAAAACAACCCAAACTCCCTTAAACTGCAAAATTCACCACGTAATACAGAAAAGCCTTGTTTAACTTGGACACCATTAAAAAAAATTAAGTAGCTTGAAATCTTTTGAAAGAAAAAAAAAAAGATAACAAACAACCAACATAGCCCATAGACTTTTCCCCAGACAACGTCTTTTCTGAAAAGTTGAGAAACAAGGACTAGATGACTTCTTAGAGGCTCTGAGCCGAGAGAGAGAGAGAGAGAGAGAGAGAGAGAGAGAGAGAGAGAGAGAGAGAGAGAGAGAAAGAGAGATCCAGCTCCTGTCTGCCCAGCCTGTTAGGCCACTTTGATGTGGGATGCCTTTCTGAATTTTGTAAATATTACTCATTAATAAATGGACTGTTTGGACCTGTGGCAGGGCATCTCAGAAGAAGGTGGGAAATCTGAGCACAGATAAAGGGGAAGGAGGGCAGAGTCGAGAGAGACACCATCTAGCTGCCCAAGAAGTAAAGAAATAGGTAAGCCACAAGGCCACGTGGCAAAACAGATTAATGGAAATGGGTTGAATTAAGATATGGGAGCTAGCTAGCAATAAGCCTGAGCCATAGGCCAGGCAGAATGTAACTAATATGAGCTTCTGTGTGTTTCTGTGGGACTACGGGTCTGTGGGCTTGGACCTCTGGCAAGAGACTTCATACTACACCATCTCTCTGGTAAACTGGGGCCCATCAAGAGCCTAGTAGTGTCCCACGCTACTGCCCCAGGGCCGAGGACCACCTTGCAGCCATTCTGTCAGTTGAAGCTACTTACTGTCTTCTGGAAAAAGGGATCGGTTTCTAATCTGGAGAAGCTTCAGTTTAATCCAAACACAGAGGGGATTTTTAGCAGTTCTATCTGAGAAAAGATGGTAACATTGTTTCCACCCTGAAAGGCACATTTCCTTGGATAAATAAGGAACTTGGGGTCTCTGGCTTTTTAATAGGGTAAGGAAAAATTTGAAGAAGGCCAGGGCAGGTCTGACCTTGACCCCTCAATCTCTTTTCATTCCTGGCTCCAAAAAGGCCTTCTGTGTGCTTGATCTCAGGCCTTTCTTGTGTCTCCTCCTCTTAGATTTTATAGGCACATGCAATATTTATGTGGCAGTGACCTTTCAAAGAAGTCTCAGAGATTGATTGTTTACATTGAGAAATTTTCTTGAAGGTCTACAAAGCCCTTTGAACTTCTTTCAAGAAAGGCACTTGGTAAGAACCAAAGCAAACAACGGAGTCCCTCCAAGCCAATCCCGTAGGAGAGCAAGCCGGGAAGGGAGGGCTTTTGTTCTCATTTCTTTTCTCTCCCCCGCCCAGTCCAGTACTTAAGGTTTCCCTACTTCCTTGCTTGGTCCAGAACAGCTTTTGAGCCATTTGTGGCTAATTTCCAAATCTTGTATTGGAGAAATCTGCTGCACACTGGGACATTTTGCAAGGAATATGTCAAGAATTGGAAACAATGAAAACAATGTCTGCCCCATCAAGTCTCATGCCAATACCACTTAGATTTGTCTCTTTGATCATGGAGGGTGGAGAAGGGTTAGTACTCTGGCCAAATTTTACGTGTTCTCCACCCCACCCCCCCACCCACCAAGGCTGGGGTATATTAGTCAGCTTGTGACTGTAATCCTGGCCACTTCAAGCTTTCTGAGAAGCTAAGGTTCCTCTGGCTCCCCAGTGTGGACTGTCCAAGTGGGTCTACCAAGTTTACTGATCCTTCCCACATCTGTGTATGAATTACTATGTAAAAACTTTATGAGTTGGTGAGACTAAAGGTTTTATTTAGAATCAGAAAATCTTCTGATTTTATCTACACAGATTATCAAGCCTTTGATGTTGACTGTGATAGTTCATCTGTGCTTTGTAGGTTAGCCTGTGATACAACAGTATCATAGTATCTGCTTTGTGTTATATGTATCAAGATCAAATGAGATCATGGAAATGAAAACTCGCAGTATATATGACTTTGTAATTTATATTAATTAGTATGTACTAACATTCTCTGATTATGTGGTAGAGGTCTCTGAATTCTTCATTTGAAAAACTGCTAATTCAAAGATTCCTGCCTGTGTAAGGGTCATGTAGTACAAGCAAGCCTCCACTAATAAGGGAATTAAGGTAATAAGCAAGGCTAAGCTACAAAATGAATATATATTATGTATGTATATATATGCATACACATATTTTATGAATGGAAGTTATTCTTCCATAAATTTCAGGATAGTCATAAAATTAATTCCCCAGGACAGTGGCTACTTCATGCTGTGCCCATTGCTACCAACAGATTGAGTGACACAGAAGTGACAGGGAAAGAAATTTCTAGAACAATGGCTGATACACAGAAATCTTGAAGGCATAGTACATGTAAAAGTACCCCCAAAGCCCACTGTTACTCTGAGAATGTGCACATTCATCATCCTTGCAGTCGTGTGAGCTAGTAAGAATTGAGTGTGGAATAACAGTAAATATTATAATGTGTTCCAACAAGCTGGCTTGAATCTGGGATTTCAAAAGCATGGAACCTCTACTCTCATCCCCACCCCCAGCCTCCCCCAGCCTCCACTCTCAGTATATATGACATGAACTCACCTCTAGGGTGTGCATTATTATTACTGGTATATAAGTGGTAATTCACACTTAACTAGTGAGCACTGGTTTGGTTTAAGAAACAACATTTGAAAATGAATTTTTGGCATTTAAAGAACCTCAAAATTTCATCAACAAATATGACTGTGTAACTGCAAATGTGTTTTGGAGACTTTTTTTTTTTAAAAAAAAGTCTACCACATTAGGCAAGATAAAATAATATTATTTTATATTATAATGTGATAGTCTCCATAATTTCCTTCTACCTAATAAGCAGGTATATGAGTTAGTTTGAGTCTGAATGCATTGTTTGTCCTAAAATCTTATTATAAAGGTCAAAAGAATAATATAGTGCCTGACACAGAGAGGCATCAAATAGATTTGTTGCATGAATGGTCTCCTGGAGTCAGAATAAGATAGAAAAGGAAAGCATTTGGAAGCAAGAATTTTAGGTTGTTGAAATGAGTCTCGGCTGAAGGACCCTTGAGATGCTGATGGCCCTGAGAGGGTGTGCTTGGGAATTACAGCGCTGGATTTAGAATAGCAGATGCATTCAGAGTAAAGGTCAGTGACTGTGGAATCCTCGACGTGACCTCCTGCAACCCACATGTTGAAAGATGTGTAGGAAAAGGAACAAGAAAAGAGAGGCAGGCTCAAGTGGACGACCACAGAACACCTTCAAAACGTGTCAAGAGGAAAGCCTATTAAAAGGCATAATAAAAAAGATTTCTTTAAAAAAAGTAATAAAAAAGAACATGACATATAATTTTCCATCTTAATCATTCAAAATTATATAGTATAGTATAACAGATTTCTATATTTACATCATGTGCTATAAAACAAGCAAGTTTGTAATGTTAGATCTTTTTTTTTTCTCTCACTTTGGTTAAAAGACCCCAGAATTCCCTTCTTTGAGTGTGAAAACCAGTTCACATGCTGAGTGCTGTGGACCTGGCAGAGAACCCTTCTGTCCAGACTGCTTCAGCCTTAGGCTGTGATCTGGTTTGCCCCACACTGGGGCAGATAAGCTGCCAAAAGGAAGCTTGAGCTGCTCCAGGCAAAGACAGTTTCAGGGCTAGCCTCTGTGTTTGCTGAACTCTGCCCGTGTCTCCTCCGCTGTTATGTGGGAGGGTTGCGGTGTTTTGCTCTCCCCTGAATCAAACCATCCATCTTACCTTGGGCTTGTATGCATTCAGCATGGACATCTCTACATTTTGTCCTCTAACAGGTTTTGGTTGTCGCTGGACTGGTGGTGATGATGACTTCTGGTTATTGCGGCATACGCAAATGAAGAAGAAGAGGAAGGCAATAGCCAGTGGAATGGTCACACTTGGGACCAGAATGTACAAGATTTCCATTTTATTCTTCTCTTTGGAATCTTTGGAATCTAGGTGCAGAAAAAAAGAGGCAAGAGTTAAACTTGTTAAAACAGAAATGTCTAATATTACATTGCAGAGTTTAAACGATTTATTCTATACACACAAATTCACAGTGAGAAAAAAAGAATCTAATACTTATTATGATTTGTTTCTATCAAACACTCAATGTCGTTTATTGAAGTTTAAAAGTTTAAAGTTCAAATGTTTGAGAATCACAGAGGGACATTATGAAGGTTTAGGATGTGTGAGGGAACCTATGGCATTACCTCTCTCCAGCAGCAGCATCAGACCTGCATTTCTCTCTCACCTTAAAAGTTACATGACATGTGAACGTACTGTGTACATTGGAGCCTTAATGCAGACCACAGGGCTCTTCTCCACTGGCTGTCAGCCCAGGTCAACCACCACAGCACGGTGCTCCTGAGTTCCAAGATGTCTCAGCCTTGGGTGTTAGGGGAATTCAGGGTCAGGCCTGCACCTTCCAGGATCAACATGATTTTAAAATCCTGGTCTTAGTTTCAGAAGGCACTGTCTTGAGAATGTGGGGCTTGTAGACTGTCTGAGTTCAGTGTCTGGCAAACTGTGCAATTCAAACAAATCATTCAGCAATCTGGACCCACTTTCTCTCATGTAGAAGGGATGTAAATGTTCTGGACGGTGTCTACAAGTCCCTCCAACACAGAAGCGCTGTATAACTTGACACTTTTTGAAACCCCAGATTTGTCTTGAATGGTTTCATATGAACCCAATAATTTTGAGTGCTAACACTTTGAAGTATATTTTTGAAATCTTATACATCCATTTTACCATCTCTTGGCAAAGAATATAATAAGTATAGAAGGATATGAGGTATGCTTTTCTTTTTATTAATTTGAACCTGACCAGTAAAGCCAAAAGCTGTGGGCATATGTCATCATCAATGAATTATTTGTCTGGTAAAATAAACACATGAATTATAGGATGGTAATTAGAGGGGTTATAAAAATGGCATACCCTGACCACCAAGATCAGCAGCTGTCTTTCTTTGACAAAACCCAAGGTGTGAACATTCTGAGTGATACAAAATTCATAGATACTTATTTATAGAAGAACCAACATGCTTCCCTGCAGCCAACCTTCCAGCCAGCCTTCCACTGCTTCAGTGGGTCAATAAATGTGAGCCACTGTGGGCCAAGGGCTGTGCTAGGAACTGAGAGTAGAGCATAAACTTCTGCCTGCCCTCGGATTTTAAGAATCTTACAGTCTTAAAAGGAAATGGAGAAGATGTTATTACAATATATTGTAACTCTGATGCACAAGTATAAATAGAATGATAATGTAACCCCATGAATCCCTTTAAATAGAGGTCCCTCAGCATGTGGAAGTGAAAAGCATCTTGTCTCTTTCACCTTCTTTGAGACACTTTCCTTTGGGTGAGACACCACAGTACTCAGCCATACTTCGCCTCTTCTCAAACACATTCAGCATGTAACCTTAAGAAGGAGGCCCCCAAAACTGGATTTTGAGAACATTCTCTGTGTGTTAACACTCCCAAGGGCTTGGGTAAGGCTTTACATTTGGTTATTGAGCTCAATAAAAAAAATATAATTTTTTTTACTGTTCATTTTTCTGCTGACACAAATTCATGCTTGCTATCACTATTACCATGAACTGGATACTTTTCAAGAGGAACTCATTTTATGGTGACAGGCAACGTGAGAAAAGTAACATGTATACCCCTTCCTATTTTTATAATGAGGAATCTGAAGGCCAGGGTAGCCAAGCCACTTGTTGGCCTGAGGACATGCAGCTGGCAGGTCAGAAGCTGAGTGCCTCCTAATCAGTTTTGCTCCATGTCCTCAGCTCTAGCTGTGACCTGTGCTACCAAGGGATCAATGCTTGATCTTAGGTACCTATCTTTTCATGGTGGGAGCCATTGGGGGGAAACCTTTGGGAGTGGCCCCAAAGTTTCTAGGTCCCACTGCACTGTGATATATAAATACCAAAGGCTGGGAAGTACTGGGGCTCACATGAACTCTACAATTTCTCTAGTGATTGTGTTTGCAGTGTCTAAGGATAGATAGAAAAGAATCAGGAGAGTGGAAGAATGCACACCCTAGGGTCTAATGTGAGTACTCATGTACACACTGTGTACACAGGTTAGAGATAATATGATGGAGTAAAGAGAGCATACATTTTAAAGTCAGACACTTGCGAATTCTTCCATTGTCACCATCTAGGTCATGTTGAACCAGTACTTAGCCATGCCAAACAAACTCATATGTAAAATGAAAAACTATGGATTTTATAGAGTTGCTGTAAACACAGAAACATGGAAAGTACCTTTTCTAGTATCTGTTGCAACTCCGAGTTTCCCCTTAGAAGAGGATTCTGGAATAAACATTTGGAGCTGGAAAGTCCAAATAACCTTAAGCAAAAATTACCCTCTCAGATCTCCACATTTTCCTGTATTCAACAGGAGTAATAATAGTTAGTCTCCCAATCTTATTTGGTTCATGTGAGACTCCACGGGATCAGGTTTGTAAAAGAACCCTGGATAATCGAAAATTGCTATTCTGAGTTGGATGCTATATTATTAACATTATAGAATTTCTTGGTATGAGTGGGCTATCCTTGCTGTTTTTCTTGGATTTTCAATGAAATCATGATGAGCGTAACGATTACAAAAGGAATGAAGCTAATTTACCACTAATGTAATGCTAGTTATTTTTCCAGCCCAGTGTTTTAGCAACAAGAGAAAGTAGAGTCTCACCTGTCTGCCAACAAAGGAGTCTATTCTACATTCATTCCCTATCAGATTATGTACGGAAGGAAGGCCTTTTATTGTTAATGGGCAGCCTGGGAAAAATGCTCCTGTGGGTCTGCAGGAGAATAAACTTCACGAGGCTAAATCCTTTTAACACACCCAGACTTGGCAGGGTGGGGGCACAGCAGGCAGAATCCTCTTGCTAAGTGCAACAGTCCCAAGGGACAATAGGTGATCATGTTGGGAGACAAGGTCAGGGTATCTCAAGATGTTGAGGTCATCCCTCCCCTATGTCACTGTCTGCTCTTGGCTAGAAGCAGATTTATCTTCTGGCACAGTAGCAGTGGTAGCAACAACAAGAAGAAATCTTTTAAAAAGATGCTCCATTGAACAACCAGCCCTTAAGAGAAATTATAAAACTAACTAGTGCCTGGTCATTAAATTAAATTTAAATTTATGTGATGTATAAGTGGTGTGTGTGTGTGTGTGTATTTGTGCCACAGCATGTGTGGAGTCAGAAATGTGAGAAAGTCAGTTCTTTTTCTTTCAAAATGTGGGTCCAGGGAATCAAGCTCAGGTCCTAAGGCTTAATGGCAAGTGTCTTAACCCACTGATCCATGCCACCTGCTCCATATGGCCCTTATAGTGTAAACATTTTGACTCCTCATTTTAACCTAGGACTTTGGCACAATCTCAATTTATATACCTGAAGCTGAGAAAGAATAAATTCTTTGCCAAAGCTAGGCAGTAGCAGTGTCATCTGCCACCAACACATTTTTCCTAAATTAAATCACAGTATCAGATGGGATGCTTTTCATCATTTTGGATTCCAAGATTCTCTTTCAATGAGGACTCCTATCTATGGAGATCATATTCAGTAAAGACCTATACATCATACTGGACCAAGGGCCACTGTTCTTACTTCACTTGAAAATGTACCAGAAGCCTCAATTAGAAGCCAAGAAGTTGGTTGGAAGTTAGAATGGTGAAGATTTTTAATAGTTTGGGATAACTTTGAAAGTTAAATGTGCTTGTTAGTTACATTACATTGCATACTTGAGATTTTTGGAATCAACAATGTGGTAAGAATCACACAATCAATTTTCTTCCAAAAATCAATAGCTTAGTATCACACATGTGACATTCCTATTTTAGTTTTACAATGCTATTCAATACTTTGATTAGTGACTAAGTAAAATGGAGAAAATACCCTTTCTTACTTTGGAGCTTAAGGCAAGGAAAACATAATTTCTTAATTAAGAGGGACTTTAATAAAGTGCAATTATCACCTGAGATGTTACTCTTGAGTTAAAACAAAATACACTGGTTTTAAACAGCAAAGTTAGGAAGACATTTTATAGAACCTTAGAAGTCAGAGGAAATGAAACAAGTCTTAATGAAGACATCTGAAAATGATGTTAAAAAAAAACACAGAAAAGAAGAATCACTGCCACTTATCTAAAAACTATAGAATAAGCGGGTCTGTAGCATGTGGATAGCTGCACTGGTGATATTTTAATACAGGTCTATAAATCAGAGGGAAAGAACCAGAATTAGGTCTTCATCTGGCAGATATGCCCAACATTTAAGTCCCTGACTTGAGGCTAGAAAAACCCAGAACACAGTTTATTCTCAGATGAATCTTATCCTTAAAAGTGAAGTAGCAGTAGGGATCCTTGCAGATTCCCTCAGCAGCAAACCACAACCATGGAACAGCTTGGGATCAGAAACACCCTGGACTGACCCTTTGGATCCCACTCCACCTAGAGGAACACCTGACTCACTCTTGAAGGAGGGGGGAAAGAACTGGATTTGGCCAGAAGTGGAGACTGATCTAAGCATTATTGGGTCAGGGGGACCATAGGACTGTCTGCTCCCTGCCCAGGGAGGGGA